>ML785462.1:487916-533040 GCA_009831015.1 Picea engelmannii
TCCACCTGGTGGGCACTCATGCCTTCGGGAAGTGCCCACTCGAATGAATGGAGGAGGGACGCCAACAGAAGATGGACCATCCGGCTCGCCAAGGGAAGCCCCACGCACATTCTCCTTCCTGCTCCGAACGGAATCAGCTCGAAGTTTTGTCCCCTGTAATCCACACTACTCATCTCGTCATCAATAAATCTCTCGGGGATGAATTTCAACGGCTCCTTCCAGATCGAAGGGTCCCTTCCGATTGCCCACACGTTGATGATAATTTGGGTGTGCTTGGGTATCACGAATCCCGCAATCTCACAACGGTTATCTGCTCTGTGAGGGACGAGTAAAGGAGCCGGCGGGTGCAATCGGAACACTTCTTTCACAACCGCGCAGAGATAAGGGAGACGGTCTGCGTCACTCTCTTCCACCATTCGCTCGCGCCCGACTACCTCTTCCAATTCGGCTTGGACTCGTTCCATCTTCTCCGGATTGCGGATGAGTTCTGTCATTGCCCATTCTATTGTGTTTGCGGTGGTCTGAGCCCCTGCCCCAAATATTTCCTGGGGCAAAAATAATTAAACATGAATTAAAGATTAGAAAGAAAGAAAAGCTTTTATACATTTTTCCATTTTCATGAAAGTTTAATTCAATGATGACATCTGTCACTACAAATTTTTTTTTTTTTCCAAATTTTTTTTATTCACTTAGTTTATTTTAATAATAATAATTATAATTTATTTTTAAGGTTAAGGCTAAGCCAGACACCAAGTGATCTTTTCTGGAATGAAATTTTACTAGTAAAGTATATATCCTATTTTTTTGGATTTAAATTTATAACCTAATAATTTTATTGATAAAGTCTACTAAAGTATACATATTTTACCCCTCTAGATTTGAACTTATAACAATTTAAAACAAATTATTATTTAAAATAATTTAAACCATTAATTTGCTAATAATCCTGTGGGCAATCAATAAGTAACGAAAGGCTTACAGTTATGTAGGCTCTGATATGGGCGAGAGTAAATTCGTGGCTTCTCATCTCCAGCAGAACGTCCAAGAGATCCTTTTCACTATAACTTCTGTCACTGTTTTCGTTCGACCTCGTACCCAGTCGATCCTCTATGAATTTGTCGAGAACATCATATAACTTTTTGGTATATATTTCCGTACTACGGTACACGCCCTGAGGATCCAAGAACTGAAGGCAAGGGAAGAAGTCTGCGAGGTTGGGAGTTGCGTGAAGCACCACCAGTTTAGAAAGAACGTCTTTCAACTCTCGAGAAGCTCGACTGAACTTGGGATCGAACACATCTTTACTGAAGACCATTTTGCCTAACAGATTAAAGGAGGACTGGAAGGAAATGTGTCCAATATCCACACACTTTCCCTTCACAGCGTCTTGGAAAATCTGATGAATCATTCGATTTACTTGATCTCTTCTCAGATATTGCAGAGCTTCGAGCTTCTTCACAGAAAAGAGTTCGTTATTTGATACACGTCTGAGCATTCGCCAATGGGATCCATATTGGCTAAAGGCCATGGAATACTTGTGTCGGGAAAGAACCTTAGCTGCCTGTGTGACGATCCGGCCTGACATGATGTGGTCGTGGGTTTTGAGAACCTCCCTTGCCATGGCGGAAGACGAGACCACCACTGTGGTTTTCATTCCGAGAGAAAGGGTCATGAGCGGCCCGTATTTGATAGCAAGTTGGAAGAATGATTCGTTGGGCTTGTGACCCACCTGCAACAGATTTCCTATAAGAGGCCATCCTGAAGGACCGGGAGGAAGCCTCGAGTATGTCTTCCTCCATGCATCGAAAACCAAGAATGTGATGACAGCGCTCCCAGGCAGCAGAAAATAGCAAAAGAACCATCGAAGATCCATTGGGCTGAATAGAGCCATGACAGGCTTCAAACAAGAGAAGCAGAAGGAAGAAAGAGTGTTAGATATGAAACAAAATCCAGAATATGTCGTTATATAACTTGAAATTACATTCTCTAAAACAGGCAAAGCGCGTTAAACACGTTTGACTACTTCACATTCAAAAACAGCTAATTGAGTTTGATTATATATATATTTTATTGTTTTATATTATAGATTTGTTTTTGCTAGTCTGTGTTGAGTGGGATAACATTTTGACTGATTTATACTAACCTTTAATATGGTTGGGTTTTTTTGTTTTCAGATGTCTAATCGGTTACAGGTGATTTATCTTCAAGAAATGTATTAACAGCACACTCCCACTATCGTACACCTCTAGAACTTAAAAAATTGAAAAAAATTGATTTTATATAATAATATATATATTTTTTATTGTTTAATATATGTATTGTTTTTTAGATGGCAGAGATTTGATTTGGATATCTTATTTGTAATCACTACAGAACTCAATCACTAGAACTAATTCACCTTATTTTTAATATATGTAATTTAATAATAATTTTTTTTTTTTTTTAATATATGTTATTTGGATATGTTTGGACTATGATTTATTTATTTGAGATTTTATTTATAATAACTACAGAATTCAACTCTTAGAACTAATGTATCTACTTATTTTTAATATATCTTATTTTATAATAAATTTTATTTTTATTTTGTTTTTTAATTACACTTAAAGGCTTATATTTATTGGAGATGGACATAATTAATCACTTTTTAATCTAAAATTCTAATGACTAACAATTAAAGATGTTGGCATATTTTTACCTATTAGAGATGGGCTCAATTAATCACCTTTTAATCTAAAATTCTAATCTGATGGCTAACAATTGAAGATGTTAACCTGTTTATTTTTTAACATTTACCTAATCATATTAAGAAATTACTCTAACACCATATAATTGTCACGTTTAAATAATTAACCTAGATGCCATCTTATTCTATAATTGAATTACATCATTATTCAATTCACAGGGGTGGAGTGTTGTCTATGCACACATATAATTGATATAAATAAACATCCAGATAACTTGTAACGACCGTAATTGAATAAATGATTAAAGATTATAAAGTAAAATTAATTAAAAGAAAATGATTGTGATTAACTAAGTAATACTCTAACTACAGACCCATTTAATGACCTGAGAATTATAATTTAAAAGATCAATGAAAATATTGTAAAATGGTGGCGTATGCAGAGAGGGATAGCCATGGATCCCGAGAAGATAAAACATTAACTCATGACGAAGGACGGGGGACGGAGGGTGGTTGGAGGAGTAAGTGCGTGAGTCGGCAAGGAGGAATAAGGGACGGGAAGAGGGGGATGTGCTCACCATTCGACGGGAGGGGGACGGAATGGATGCTGTGGACTGTTGTATTGGCTGTGAGCCTGTGTTATTTTGTGGACTGTTGGCTTGCTGTGAGCAAGAAACAGAGTGTTCTGGAGGTTTTGGGCACGGAGGGCCAAGATATCCGTAGATATCCTAGAGCTAGGTAGTTTTCCTAGTTGGCAGGGAGGACAGTAGTTTTGGTCAGTTATTTTCCTGTTTGTGGCGGGGTTGATCTGTGTAGCAGGGAGCATAAAGGCAACAACAAAGCAAAGAGGCAATAGAAATTAACATTAGATCCAGGTACTTGTTAAGTTGTGTATTTATTTCATACTGTAAATAATTTAGTATTTATTGATAAATCCAAGTTATTGAAGTTGCAGTTATAAAAGTCAATATCATGTTATGAAGTTTTGTTTCAGTTTACTCGATTAAAATGTTTAGGAAACTTAACGATGTTTAAAATTATATGGGCATTACATAACTAGACTTACTATCTCTTTTTCCTAGTAGTTCTATATTGTTGATTCAATCATGACCATAACTATTTCACCCCACCTCACTCTCCCTCTTTTTCTACTTATTTCGATGGAGGTATTCTTAGTATCATTCTCATTATCCTCCCCTCATCCCCATCCGGCTATTGTTACAATTATTTGAATCCTTTTTTTTTTATGGTGAGTTTTGTCATATGGCCGAACAAATAGTAAAATCAATAGTGAAGAAGGTCGTGATGAAAGAAGCTCGAATGGGGGAGTCCTTACTTACTCAACCTTCATTTCCATGATTGCTTTGTCCAGTTAATTAATTCCCATTATTTTTGTCATCCAGATTGATCTAATTATTAACCATAAATTCCTATAATTACTAACCAAAACTTTTAGATGTTCACCAGTCACAAATTTGTGGCTATGCTTGTATATATTATTTGAATATGTTTAGAGTATGATTTATTTAATCCAGATCTTATTTATAATAACTATAGAATTGAACCACTAGAACTAACCCATAACATTTATTTTTTAATATATGTTAATTAATAATAAATTTTATTTTTATTTTGTTTTTTAATATATGTTATTAGGTTATGTTTGGAGTATGATTTATTTATAGAGAATAGTGAGATGTTTTATTTGATAATAAATTTTATTTTTATTTTATTTTTTTATATATGTTATTTGGATTTTTTTGGAGTATGATTTATTTATTGGATTGAAAATAATGAGATGTTTTATTATTTAAATTCTATTAAATTTGATGAAATGTAAATATGTTTATTAATTATTTTTTTATGTTATATATTAATTTTTTTTAATTAAATAATGAAAAATCATATTAAAAATTTAATTTTTTTAAATATTTATTAAATTTAAATTAAAATAAATTTACATTTATATAATTATTTAATTAAAACAATTAAACACATTTTTATAAAAATAAATAAAAAAAATCAAATTTTATATAAATAAGTCAATCACCATTGTATTGATAGTTTATATTAAATTTATTTATTGAATTCAATACACTATAATCTTGTATTAAAAATGCTACTTGAATTTATCACATTATAAAATATATTATTGAAAATGCCCGAGCAAAATAATTTAAAAATCACAACTTCCCACTCCAAATAATAATAAAAAGACACAAAATATAATAAGCATAAAAGTTTGACAATAAGCATCAAAGTCAAGGAATGAACTAAGACAATAAGACAAAACATTAAGACAATAATAAAAAATTACACAAATATTTGAAAATATAATAAGCAATAACCCTTTCAAAATATAATGACCATGGATATGAGTCAAACAATAATAAAAAAAATAATTATGTGACAAATGTTTTAAAATATAATAAGCATGGAGATTAAGGGATCAATTAAAATTTAACAGTAATTTTAATAGTATGCATGTGATGTGAGATGAATTAACATTACATTATGTATATTTATAAATATATATTTATAAATGAGTAAAGTAAGACAATAATAAAAAAATAAATACTTTAAATATAATAAATATAGAAATCATGAACTAAGATAATAAGACAAAATATTAAGAAAACAATAAAAAAATACACAAATATTTGAAAATATAATAAGCAATGACAAATATTTTAAAATATAATGACCATGGATATCAAGGAATTAAGATAAACAATAGCAAAAAACTAAAATATGTGACAAATATTTTAAAATATAATAAGCATGGAGATTAAGAAATTGATTAAAATTTAATAATCTGAGATGTGGAAAAATTGAAACTATTGGTTTGTAGGGATCATTTTATGAGCAAGTCTTCCTTAGGTGATTTGGGGTTTAGAACCTTATGAAGCTCGTTTGAACACTTGAAGAGTTGTTTTTGGGGTCAAAACTTTGTTGGAAAAGATTTCAGGCTCTCCACGTCATTCTACATTGCAAGAGATTTCCAATGACATGGAGATCGTATGTGGAAGTTATGCTTCTCGCAAGTTCACCTATCCTATTGGCCATCATGATACCGAGTGTATGCCACCTCATCTTCCATTACTCACACATGTGGACTTTCAAGAAGATTTTAGAGGGTCCAAAACATAACATTAATTGGGGGTTGATGCATGTAAAAACCCTAAGCCTAACCCTAGATGAAATTCAAGCTATATTAAATTCTAGGCCACTAGGAAAGGAAGGGGTTCCATTCTTATTGTATTGTGTATTGTTCTATAGTTAAGCAAAGCATCAGGAAATTGGATACTGAAACATAGCAAAGGAAGTAGAAGATCGTGTAGTGGCCATATTGGACACAATGTCCATGGAAACTCCATAGTGAGTGCCCCTTTCTTTGTATTTTTATTTCACAACTAAGAAGAAAAGAACAAGGCATAGGCCTCACCTTCTACCTTGGTTTTTCTCATATCAATTTTTCCCAAGGTACATCTTATGTTCATGGTATGGATGGTGTGTTATTTTCTTAGCTTNNTTTATTTGAGTTTTAGTTACTTCAACATTTGCATGCATTAAGAAAGTAACATTTAATTGAATCTTAAATAAATAACTACATAATAATAAATTGTAAAAACTTGTAAGATCTATTGTGATGAACTATTCCAATGGAATATCCATGGTCGTTTACATATCATATCAGTATGAGAGCAGTTTTTCTAGGGGTTTTATGGGAAGTTGCAGGATCCAAGAATTGGCATAATGTCTAAAAAACCTTAACTATGGTATATGAGTATATTAACAATCCATAGGATGAATCAAATGAGATATTTTTAAATCTAGAAGAACAAGTCACTAACATCTTTAGAGAACAAGTTTGGACCTTTCAGGGAGTTTGAAGGCTCTAACTTAGAAGTTGGATCGAACGAAAACTATGGAGATAATGAAGACCTAGAAAAGGAGTCAAAAAAAGGATAGAGAAAGAGGGAACAAGATCGAGTTCCATCACTTATTCCCAATCTGTATTTAAAGTGGAAGATAAAGTAGACAAAATGAAAGAGAAATGGAGAGTAGACATATTTTTGTTCGAAAACATAGGTATTCAAGCAGAGGACAAACATGTTCAGTAACCACTCACATAACCATATCAAACATCAACACACTGATGTTTTCACATGCTAAAACCCCTACAGGGAAACATCCACGGCCCCAGCCAACATGGCCACTTGGAGAAATTTATTAGTGCAAAAGAAAAAAATTACATAGAGATTTTACAAGAGAGTTTCTCACAATCGATCATCGACAAATGACCCTCCATGCTCTTTAAATAGAGATCATTGACCAATCAGGTGTTAATCCATGGATCAACGGACGTGAAGATCAAGGAGAGTATGAATCGTCATATCACTCTATGTTGGGAACATATCGTGACCATCAGATTTCCTAACTACAAATGCATATTAAAGAACCACACTAAGAAACACACTTTTACCTGACGACACATTAGACCAAGTAGATCCTAACTAAGTCCTAAGTGTCTAAATATCCTAACATCCCCCCTTAAGAACAACTTGGGATAGGATTGAAGGATTTACAATGTTGACACAATAGGAGAAGGAAGGAGGCATTAGAGCCTATTCCCCCTTAATGAAAACTTCCTAAACTCCTAACATAGATTGATGTTTGGAAAACTTCACTTATATAAGAGACTTTTTGAATATTTCTACAACTTGATATTCTATAGGGAAAAAGAGCACTTCAATAACTTGATGTTCAGGTTCGAAGGATTCATCTAGAGGAAGGTGAGCAGGCGAAGGTGTATTTCCATCCTCACTATCATCAATGGAAGAAGAAACTAGAATAGGAATAGAAGAAGGTACAAACGTCAAAGATGGATCGTAGGTCGAAGAAGGCTCAATCGCTGAATTAGGCTCGCAGGCCAAGAGATTTTCAACAAATTTAACATCTCTTTTAATAATAATTCCATTACAATGTGGTTGAAGAAGTCTATAACCTTTGACATCTTCAGAATAACCAACAAATATACACTTCTCACTTTTAGGCTACAATGCTTTCCTTTTCTCATCAAGAATGTGAGCCCATGTTATACTGCCAAATACATGGAAGTGACTTACATCTAGTTTAATTTTAGTCCAAGCTTCTTTTGGTGTTATATTTTTAAGAGATTTTGTGGGAGTGTGATTGACTATGTAATTTTCACAGTTGATTTCTTCCACCCAATACTTTAGACTTAATCCCTTAGATTGGATCATACAATTAGCCATTTCTTTTAATGTTTGGTTCTTTCTCTCATTAACACCATTTTGTTGTGGTGTATATGGAACAATGTGTTTCATTTGGATGCCCTGTGTAGTGCAGTAACTTGTAAAATTATTGTTCACATATTTGCCTCCATTATCTATTCTTAACTTTTGAATTTGATGTCCAGATTGTTTTTCTACAAGGGCCTTGTAGGAAAAAAACTTTTCAAAAAATTCGCTCTCAAGTTTTAAGAAGTAAACCCAAGTACGTCTGGAAAAATCATCAATGAAAGTTAAGAAATACTTGCACCCAGAAAAAGAAGGAGAAGAAAGTGGACCACACAAATCACCGTGAACAAGTTGTAAAGGGCTCGAGGTGTGCCAAGAGGCACGCTTGTCAAAACTGTCCTGATGATGCTTGTCAAGAACACAACTGGCAAAAACACCATCTCTACATGAAACAAGAGGAAGACCAATCAACATATGTTGATTACATAGTTGCTGCAATGAGAAATAGTTTATATGACCAAACCGCTCATGCCAAAGTTTTCTCAAGTCATTGCTATGAGCAAAAAAAACTGATGAAAAAGATGATGGCCCAAAGTTGTCAAACTTGTACAACCTAGTAATATCATCAACAATTCCAGTTACAGGAACATGCTTAGGATCTTTTAGATCCTTGATTACAACTTGGTGAGGTGAAAACTCTATGATTTTACCTTCACCCAAATGAGTGATTTGATATACTGGTAGAAGGTTACAAGAAAGACTTGGAACACATAATACATCATTGAAATGACCATTATCTACTTGAATTGTTCCAGATCCTACAACACTAAGAGATTGATCATCACCAACAAATATTTTCTTGGTGTTACATTCATTTAGAGAAGAAAATATATCTTTATCCTTAGCCATATGATAAGATGCTCCTGAATCAATAAGCCGCTCATCAGAAAAAGAAGTATAAGTTGTAGTAAAGGAGAAACTAGAAGCGGAAAGTGCATGTCCATGAGAAGAAGAAGAACAAGTAGAATCAATATTGATGTTGTGCTTCTTCATCGATGCTTCTAAAGCTGCCATATTCTTCAAACATTTGGACTCATCATGACCATCTTTATCACAAAAGTTGCAATTTTTGTTAGTCTTCTTATTTTTATATTTTTCTCCTTTGTCACCATTAGGAGCTGAAATTGTCTGAGTGGGTTTGGGACCCTTAAGTTGTTTGTTGTTGTAGCGAGGATGTTGTTTCTTGGGATACTTGGGTTTATATTTCTGCTGGGAAACTAAGGCTTTGTTGGAGGTACTTGCAATGTTGATCACTCCAAGTTGTATAAGATTATCTTCCTCTCTAATCCAAGCAACACAAAAGGAATCAAGAGTGGGTTTTTGATAATATTTCCCTAAAGCCTCTCTCATGGCATAAAAGGTAGATACAAACATAGAATATGCACTACCTAGCTTAGAAAGAATAAGATAGATGCAACGTTCTTCCTTCATTTCTAACTCACATTCTTCACTTAACATTCTGATTGTTTTAAACTTAGATAGATAGTCTCCAACGCAAGAAAAATCACTTGGACTTAAGGTCAGTACTTGATTTTCTAACTGTTGTGCTCGAATAATATTGATTTTACCAAACAAAGATTCAATATTTTCCCAATCTTCATGGGAGTCATCAATTTCTTTAAGGTGGAACCTTAAATCAGGAGAGATGAAGATTTTGATTAGTCCATGTGCTTTGTCACTCCTATTAGCCCATTTGAATTTCTTATCAACATTAGTGGGTTCTTTTTCCTTTCCCAAGGTAATCCAATACAAGCCTTTACTTCTTAATAAATCTTCCATATGAGATTTCCATTGGAAGTAGTTGGTGTTGGTAAGTAAGAGATTACTGCTAGAAGCGATATTAAATATGCAGATAATATGGATTTAAAAACTAAAACTGATGATCTAGATGGAAATGTCTCAAAAAGTTATGCGGTTTTAAAAAAAACGGCACTGAAAATGGACTTCGGATGTGAGAGTTATGCCCTATTTAAAAAAGGCATAAACAGTAACCAAATGACCACGTGATAGTGTAAGTTTCTTTATGAAGTGACCCAATTTTATAAAGAGAAGTGGGGATCACTTTTACAATGAAGTTACTTTGTAAAAGAAAAGTTTCATGCAAAATAAATAACTCTAAAATAAAATATTAAAGCTACTTATAGTGATTCACTTTTATACTTGAAGTGAAATACACTTTACAATTTCAGTATGAACTTTTTCAAAAAAAGTAACAAAAGAGAGACTTGAACTCAAGATCTCTTACTTAATAAGGAAACTTTTATTGAAATGGTCTAGAAAAACATATTGTATTATTTAGGAAGAGGATTGGGGTTGTTGTTGTTGTTGACGGGTTTGGAGAGCATGTGATGCAGACCCCCCTTCTATCCTAAGGGTTGCGTGACCTCCCGGTCTAGGATCGATCAAGGAACTGAGTCTGACTGACTCTTTGGCCCCTCAAGAACCTCAATTCCACTTAATAGGACCTCTTTCCCTTAAATCTTAGGTTGTATGGAACCCACAACCTTCTCCTTAACACCTTTAAGCTTCAGTGTAATTAAGTGCTAGCTCTCCTGGTTGAGCCCCTCCCGAGTCACGAACTCCCAACAAGACTAAATCTATAGTTCAACTCCCTCCTTTGATCAATGACTGTGATCAAATCTTGATTTCATGTTTTGCGAGTTCTTGTAACTCTTCCCTTGACTTCTTTAAGTCACGAGTCAACGAAATGTTGATCTCTCGCCACGTGTCCTCCTGGACGATGGACATTCTCAATGATTTCAGAATGATCCACGACTATGATCTTTTCACGAGTTCACACTTTGCAAATCCTCATGACTCTACTCTTTGACCTTTCCACTCTACGATTCAACGAAATGTTGATCTCTCACCACATGTCATCCTTGACAATGGACGACTCCGATGATTTTTGGGTTTCCTAAGTCAAATTCTCCTATACACTTTCAAAGCTTTAAGGTTAGTGCACTTTACCTTGATCGAACGACTATGATCCTTCTATGGCTCTTAGATTGAATGGCTGAGATATTTTGTTTGTGCTTAGATTGGATGGGTGATATATTTTCCTTTGTGCTCACTCCTCGTTGTCTGGACATTGATCAGACGATCCAAATCTTTTCCCTTAAGCTTATGCTTTCTTCTAACTTAGAAAAATTTTCAAAAGATTTAAAATCTTCAACCTTTATCCTTCCTGCGAGTCTTCTTATTGGATATTGTTCACACTTCTTGGAAAGTTTTACCCATCTTGATCTTGATCTCCTCAAATATTTCGATCTCCCAAGCACTTCCTGCTTTTCCAAGAAATTCATCAAACACAGATCTAAAGATTCTTAAAAATAATTATTTCTCGCCCTACTAGTGTTCCTTTTCTCTCATCCTTCGACTTCTTTACAGATTCTCTTCAACGCTTCATCGAATTCTAGACCTGTACACTCTTTGCAACAAATATTTACACAGATTTGATTTCTTGCAACAACTGTGCACTTCTTGCAGCAGTCACTTTGCACTCCCTGCAAAGGAAATCTTACTCTATTTCTCCTGAGCTTTACGAGTCGAAACAAACCCTGTCAATGCACTCCTTGCGGATTGTGTGCACACCTTGCACCGGCTCACGAAGAAAAATGATTTTAAATTTTATACAATCATTTCAAAGCTACATTCACTCATAGCAAGATTCATTCATTCTTGAAAAGATTAACGACAACAACAGGGAAATTGTAAAAAATATTCACACCATACATTGGATCAATTTTCCTATGTTTTCTTCATTCAAAATCAAGAAAATGGTTACAGCTAAAATCAAAGAAACAACTATTGTTCACAAATTCCTACTTGCTCATAATTCTCGTAACCCTTCTTTTGGGTGTACACAAATCTATTTTTATACAAAAGAAACAAACTAACTGCTATCTAATTGCAGTTACATTGAGACTAGGGTTAACATCCCAAGTCACATGTGCTCATTTGGTCTCCACGTGCATGATTGCTCCTCTTTTGTTTTCTATCGCTTCAAAACATTTGCAGTACTTGCTAGTGTTTGAGACTCTAGATTGGCTCTCATGCACTGAGTTGTCCTACCATGTGTACTTGTTGACGATGCTCCTGCATCATACTCCCCCTGGACAAAAATTCATGGACTCCTGTCCATGAGCTCCTGTACTGACTTTCCATGCTTCTGGATATCGTATTCACTTTCCCAACTGGAATCTTCTATTGGGTGTCCCTTCCACTTGACCATATATTCAAAATATGTCTTCCTCTTGATCTTCTTACCAATCCTCTGATCAACGATCTTTTCCATCTTTGTTTTTTTTTCTATAGGCATTTGTTTCTCCCATTGAATCTTCCCTTGATCTGATGATCCCTCTATGTCATCCTTCCTGTAAGGATACAGGTCTGAGACATTGAATATGGGAGATATGCCCACATCATTTGGAAGCTCAATCTCATAGGTGTTTACATCAAACTTCCTCAAGATCTTACATGGTCCTATGTTCTTCATATTTAGCTTGTTATATGTCCCGCTAGGGAACCTTTCCTTCATGAGATGTGCTAGAAACCTATCTCCTATTTCAAATTGGAGTTCTTTGGGATGTTGATCAACTCTGCGTTTGTACTCTTGGCTAGAATTCTGTAACTGCCCCTTGATCTAGCTATGGATCTTCTGCATTTCTGCAGCAAAATATTCTACTCGAGTGCTTCTGATATCACTCTGTTCCAAGTCTCTCAACTCAGATACTACCCTGCGTTGAATTCCATACAATATTTGGAACAATATATTTCCAGTGATCCTATTTGGTGAGTTGTTGTATGCAAATTCTGCTTGTGGCAGAATTTGATCCCATTGGTTATGGTGCTCAGTGACCAAACTCCTCAATAAGTTTCCCAAACTTTTTTTTACCACCTCAATCTGCCCATATGTATGAGGGTGATAAGATGAGCTAAAGGAAAAATCCATCCCCAACTTCTTCCATAGTGTTCTCCAAAAATGACCAACAAATTTTGTGTCTTTGTCCGAGACAATTCTTCTGGGTAGGTCGTGAAGTCTCACAACTTCCTTGAAAAACAGGTTTGCAATATGTGTTGCATCACTGGTCTTATGACATGGGATAAAGTGTGTCATATTTTAAAATATATCCACCACCACAAATATGCAATCGCATCCTCTTTGTGTTCTTGGTAGTCCCAACACAAAATCCATGCTTACTACATCCCAAGGCCTCTCTGGTATGGGAAATGGTTGATACAATCCAATGTTCTATCTTTTACCTTTTGCATGTTAGCAGATTCTGCATTTGTTCATGAATTTTATTACATATGTTTTCATACCTGGCCAATAGTATTAACCTCTCAACTGTGCAAATGTCTTATCATGGTCGAAATGTCTAGCCAATCCTCCACTATGTTTTTCCTTCAAAATTTGATCCCTCATTGAGAATTTTGGTATGCACAATTCATTTCCATTGAAAAACAATCCTTCTTGAATCATATACTCTATCCACTAGTTCCTATCTCTGACAAAAGGATTTGTCCATGCTTCGTATGCTTCTTTGAAGTCTGGATCATCACTATACATTTCCTTAAGGTGTTCAAACCCTAAGGTCTTTTCCTGAAATTTCTGCAGAGTCAAACATCTCCTGTTGAGTGCATCAACAACTTTGTTAGCATTCCTAGCAATATGTTTTATGAAAAAAGTAAAATTATGCATATATTCAATCCACTTTGCATGCCTCTGATTCAATTTTTCATGTCTGGTTATGAATTGTAAAGCTTGGTTATCGCTATACAAGAAAAATTCTTGTGGGACAACGTAATGTCTCCATTTCTTTAGGGCTTGGATTATGGCATAAAACTCTTTGTCATAGGTTGAGTATTTTCTCTTAGTCTCATTCATATTCTCACTAAAGTAAGCAATAGGTCTATTGTCCTAGATCAAAACTCCTCCAATCGCAATTCCACTTGCATCAGACCTTACCTGAAACATCTTCTCAAAATTTGGCAAGACCAAAATTGGTCACTTCGTTACTTTCTCCTTCATTGTATTGAAGCTCTTCTCAGCCTCCTCTGTCCATTTAAAAGACTTGTGCCTCCTCTTCACTGTATCCATCAATGGTGGACAAATTCCACTGAAAAAATCTAATGAACTTCCTATAGAAACTCGCTAACCCATGGAAGCTTCTTACCTCAAACATGCTCCTTGGCGATGGTCATTTTTTGATTTCTTTCACCTTCTCTGGATCCATCTTCAGTTCATTTGAAGAGATCACAAAACCCAAGTAAATGAGTTCTATTTTCATAAAAGATGACTTCTCCAGGTTTATCAACAACTTCTCCTATTGTAGTCTCCTCATCACCAGTGTCAGGTGCCCTAAATGCTCGTCTTTAGTCTTGCTAAATATCAATATATCATCTAGATACACCACCACAAGCTTGCCAATGAAATCTTTTAGTATTTCATTCATCAACCTCATAAAAGTACTCAGGGCATTGGTTAAGCCAAATGGCATAACAAGCCACTCATACAAAACTTCATTTGTCTTAAAGGATGTCTTCCACTCATCACCTTCTCTCATTTTGATCTAGTGATATCCACTTTTCAAATCAATCTTAGAAAATAAATTTTCCCCACTTAAACAATCCATCAAATCATCTATTCTTGGCAAAGGGAATCTATACATGATAGTGATATTGTTTATGGCTCTCGAGTCTGTACACATTCTCCATCCTCCATATTTCTTTGGACTCAACATAGTTGACACTACACATGGACTCAATCTCTCTCTGATGAAACCCTTGTCTAACAACTCATGGACCTGGTTCTTTACCTTCTCATTCTCTCGAGGTGTCAGTCTGTATGCCGCTTTGTTTGGAACAATTTCTCTTGGTATAAAATCAATATGATGGTTGATACTTTTGATGGGTGGTAATGAGTTAGGTAGCTCATCCACCACTATGTCGCAAAAAGTTTCCAACAATTCCTGAACTTATTCAGGAAAATCATCCATCGAAGTACTAGTAAGGATGACTCTGGGTTTCCTCACCACAACAAACTGCATCTCCTATTTTTTCTTAACTTCTTTCAGGAGTTCCTTCCCACTCATTAGAAATATTCTTATGATGGCTTTACCTTTCACTTCCTTCTCATCTATTGGAAGCAACATGTGTTTCCTACCATTCTTCTCCAAGGTGTATGTATTCTTCCTCCCATCATGAATGACATTCTTGTCAAACTTCCACAGTCTTCCCAACAAAATATGGCATACATCCATGGGAATTACATCACACAGAATTTCATCTCTATATCCTCCTATCTTAAATTCAACCAAGCATTGTTTAGTAACCATTACCTTGCGTCCTTTCTGCAACCATGATACTTTATATGGATCTAGGTTTGTAGTTGTCTCCAGCTTCCCTCTTTGTGCTTCTAAAATGTGAGCTTCTCCTCCTTCCTTCTTTTTCTTGGGGCATTCCCAAGACATGTGCCCTGTCTTTCCACAGGCATAACATCTTATTCCTCCTTTGCCTCTTCTTGTAGAATAGTTTCTCCCACCACCCTCTCTTCCTCGAGAACTTCCTCCTCTTTCCGAGTGAATGTGTGGAGTTTCAACATCGTCTTTGGAATTATGCGCCTTGTCATGGGAAACTCCATTGCCTTTGTTCAGGGCTGATATTTTAATTCTACGTCGTTGTCTTTGTTTTCTGTCCAAATTCTCTTCTGCCTTCAGAAAAAACTGATAACCATCCTCCACTATCCTTACAGACATCATACTGAGCTCATCCTGGATTTCGTACCTCAGGCCATTCATATACCTGGAAACTTTTTCTTTGTCCCGCTTTCTTTTTCCAACTTTGGTGTTCAGCTTGTAGAACTCCTCTATGTATTCTTTGACTATCATACCCTTTTGTCTCAGTTTATGCAGCTTCCTGAATAGATTGATGTCATAATCTTTGGGCATGAATTTAGCCTTCAGCTTGGTTACCATTCTATCCCAATTCATTATCTTTTGTTTGCCTCTACTTCACCTCTCAGCCTGCAGTTCATCCCACCACAGTATTGCGTGTCCTTTAAGCCTGGTGACAACATGTATCACCCTTTTCTCCCCATAGACATATTCATAATCGAAATATTTTTCGATGGACCTTATCCAATCCAACAGTTCTTCAACATCCAAATTGCCTTCATACATTGGGACCTCTATCTTGGTTCTAGCTCCCAATCTAAAAACTTCTCTTAGCAAGCATTCTTCAGCAATGTGTTCCCCTGTAGCTTCTTTGGCTTATAAATTTTCACTCTCTGCATCACTGACATCTCCAGCATTAGGTGATCTTCTTTGAACTTCTTCCATCGCTTCTATCGTTGCACGAAGTTCTCGTATCTCTCTTTCTACAACACGATTGGATAAAGGTGTCTCCCCTCTTCTCCTCGGTGGCATTGTGTTGTCTCTCTCTAACACACATAGTACAATGTCGAGTTCTTTTGTCTCCTTTATCTCCCTTATCTCCTTTTCCTAAAATCTACAGACGAAAATCAACTCTGATACAACTTGATGCAGACCCCCCATCTATCCTAAGGGTTGTGCGACCTCCTGGTCTAGGATCGATCAAGGAACTGAGCCTGAATGACTCTTCAACCCCTTAAGAACCTCAATTCTACTTAACATACCCTCTTTCCCTTAAAGCACAGGTTGTAAGGAACCCACGGCCTTCTCCTTAACACCTTTAAGATTCAACGTATTTAGGCACTAACTCTCTTGGTTAAGCCCCTCCCTTTATGTGGCCAAGGTTGTGACTAGTCACCTAATTGAAAGGAACGTTGTGAATTCATGTATCGGGTCTTTAAATGTGAGTCACTCTGACTCTCCTGACTCCCAAAATCCTGATAGGAGACTATCGCATACTAGACCCTCTATTCCCCTTCACCGATGTGACCCTTCGCTATGACCGTGGGCCAATCTTTTGAGCACTTCGCGATTTTGCGTTTAACAAGTTCGCACTTTGCAAATCATTTCCCTAGATAATCAATGGTCCAGATCTCTCCTCGATCTGATGACTCAGATCAAATCGTGATTTCACATTTCGTGAGTTATCAGAACTCTTAACTCTGATTTGATGAGTCACGAAATCCCAACAAGACCAGATCTAAGGTTCAACTCCCTCCTTTAATCAACGACTCTGATCAAATCGTGATTTCATGTTTTGCAAGTTCTTGTACTCTGCCTTTGACTTCTTTAAGTCACGAGTCAGTGAAATGTTGATCTTTCACCACGTTTCCTCTTGGACGATGGACGGTCTTGATGATTTCATAATGATCAACGACTGTTATCTTTTTGTGAGTTCACACTTTGTGAATCCTCACGACTCTACTCTTTCACCTTTCCACTCGCAATTCAGTGAAATTTTGATCTCTCACCACGTGTCCTTGACAATGGATGAATCCAATGATTTTGAGGTTTCGTAAGTCTGATTTTCCTATACACTTTCAAAGCTTTAAGGTTAGTGAACTTTACCTTAATCAGATGGCTACGATCCTTCTATGGCTCTCCGATCGAACAACTGAGATATTTGCTTTGTGCTTAGATCGGACGACTGAGATCTTTTCTTTAAACTTAAATCAGATGATCTTTTCCTTTGCACTCACTTTTCATTGTCTGGACATTGATCGAACAATCTAGATGTTTTCCCTTGAGATTACGCTTTCTTCTAACTTAGAAGATTTTTCGAAAGATTTAAAGGATTTGACCTTTATCCTTCCTATGAGTTTGCTTCTTGGATATCATTCACACCTCTTATAAAGTGATGCCCCTCCTGAGCTTGATCTCCTCAAAGATTTTGATCTCCCAAGAACTTCTTGATTTTTCGGGAAATTCATCAAACTTAGATCCAAATATTCTTGAAAATAATTTTTTCCCTCCCTCCTGGCATTCCTCTTCTCTCGTCCTTCGACTTCTTTATAGAGGTGCTTTGACTCTTCGTCAAATTCTAGACCTGTACACTCTTTGCAACAAATATTTACAATGATTTGAGTTCTTGCGATGACTGTGCACTTCTTGTAGCAGTCACTTTGCACTCCTTGAAAAGGAAATCTTACGTTATTTATCCTAAGATATACGAGTCAAAACAGACCCTGTCAATGAATTCCTTGCGGACTGTGTGGACACCTTGCACCGACTCATGAAGAAAATATATTTTAAATTTTATACAAGCATTTCAAATCTACATGCACTCATAGAAGGATTCATTCATTCTTGAAAAGATTAATGACAACAACAGGGAAATTGTAAAAAATATTCACACCATACATTGGATTCATTTTCCCTTGTTATCTTCACTCAAAATCAAGAAAATGGTTACGGCTAAAATCAAAGAAACAACTACTGTTCACAAATTCCTACTTGCTCATAATTCTTGTAACACTTCTTTATACAAAAATCTCTCTTTATACAAAATAAAGAAACTAACAACTATCTAATTGTGGTTACATTGAGACTAGGGTTAAGCTCCCAAGTCACGTGTGCTCATTTTGTCTCCACGCATGTGATCTTTCCTCTTTTGTTTTGTATCGCTTCAAAAGATTTGCATTACTGGCTAGCGATCGAGACTTTGGATTGGATCTCAGGCATTGATTTGTCCTGCCACGTGTACTTGCTAACGATGCTCCTACATCAACGTGCTAAAAAAAAACTATTTTCATACAAGAAAAGAAATCTGCTTCTCAATGACAACAAGGGTTAGATCTCAGTTAGCTTACCCGAGAGATGCACCTTTTCCTATCTATCTCTGATTTTTCGAGATCGCACAGGGTGCAGGGAAAAAATCATACACAGAGCTAAAAGAGTAGAAACCCAAAAATAAACAATACAAAACCGAAATAAAACCAAAATACTAATCTGCAAAAATTTAAAAAATGTGTATTCAAGATTTATACCTCTAGATCTAACTGTAATGGTCATATCTTGGGCAAACGAAAACCTTTTCGAGTTCAACAAAAAGTGTTCTTGAATGAAACAAGTGCTTCAGATGCAATGGAACAATCCTCTCATCCTAGAAATGTATGGAAATGATAGAAAATAGAGATGAGGAAACTCAGCTTCACGATCTCAATCTACAATAGGAGTTGGTCTTCAAACAGGCTCTGATACCATGTTCGACAACATAGGTATTCCAACAGAGGACGAACACCTTTATTAAACACTCACATAACCAGATCAAAGATCAAAACACTGATGTTTTCATGTGGTAAAACCCTAAGGGGACACATCCACGGCCCCAACCAATGCGACCACTTGGAGCAGTTTATTAATGCAAATGAAAAAGATTACAGAGAGATTTTACAAGATATTTTCTCACAATCGATCATTGTAAAATGACCCTCCATGCTCTTTAAATAAAGATCATGGACCAATCAGGTATTAAGCCATGGATCAATGGTCATTAAGATCGAGGAGAGTATGAACCGTCAGATCACTCTATGTTGGGAACATATCGTGACCGTCATATTTCTTAACTACAAATGCATACTATAGAACCACACTAAGAAACACACTTTTACCTAATGAAAAATTAGACCAAGTAGATCTTAACTAACTCTTAAGTGTCTAAGTATCCTAACAATTTTTATTTCACACACCAAAAATGTTTTGAGTATATATTATTCAATCAACAAAGGTACATATAAATACATTAATATTGGCCTTAAGATAGATTGACTATCTTAACCACAGAATACATTTGTTGAGATAATATCCCAACAACACACCTAAATAGAATCTAAGATCTCTCCTAGATCTAAAAAACTCTTAAATAACAAAGCAAATCACTCACGCGGAGATACTCTCTATATTATAGTTATCAAATACATTTAACAAATCTCAACATTATTGTATGATGAAGAATTTCACACTTTAATTAGAAGACACGTAGGAGTTATAATTCCAACACAATAAAAATTTGATTACCTACGTTTGGAATCTAAAATCATCCATTGTATTAGATGTGCATTATATTAGCCATGCTTTATGTCTAGTTGGCACCATCTTTGGGAAGTGTTTGATTTGTATGTGTTTCACTCAACATGCAAATAAAATTTTCCATGCTCCATGTATCACTAGCTGTTGGACACATTGACTACACTGAAAGGGGGCGTGAACAATGTAGGGATATTTCCCCCAAAATTTCCCCTTCACAAAACTCATAAGTTAGAAATCACGATTTACTCATTACTTCTTGTTGTCATTTATACCTAGTTAAATGTGAACATATATCGGCAATATATCATCAACAAATCATCACCACAAGGAACACAAGATGTATGTACAATTTTTTTTATTATTAAGGACTACAATCCTTGGGTTATCAACAACAACTGAATATAATACAACTCTACAAGAGCACCAACTCTATAATGCAAGACTCAACTTACATGCTCAACACCAACTGAGATGAGGAAACAATCCTCAACATATATTAATCTATCAATAGGTACGCGACCTTTCAGTAGTGCAGCACACGTAGGAGTAAAGCTCGTGTATGTACGTGGACAACCTGTACTACAACATGCGTATCACATCTAAGTTACTTAGGATTTTCTCTTCAATATCAACTCATATCCTCTACAACCTTCAATCACATTCTCTTATGTATTTCACTATCCAATCTGACCCATAACCAATCACAACACATCCAAGCTCTCCAAAAACTTACTCATGGCTCTCAACCATACAATATGAATGCTACTCATCATGTATAAGAAACCAATATACTATAGCAATCATATCAGTATATAAGATTTCTACTCACTCTATCAACCAACACAAACCACATCACAACAACCATACCAAGAATGCCTTAAGCATTCACTACACAACAAGCAAGAGTATCCATCAAGACAACAATGTAACCATACCCGAATTTCTATGGCATATCTGAGCCCATAGAATGTACATCTGAAACCTTCTTCAGTCTTCAAGAGTCTGGCACCAGCTCATACACAAGTCTTCATGACTTCATCCACTGTGCGCACCCTATCCTCATTCAACTCGCGTATGTACACACCCTGGCTCACTACATCCCATGTATACCTCACAAACTAGTGTTTCTTAACTTCCAAAAATTTTCTCGTCATGATCCTAGACTTACCGAAACTTTAATGCATCCATAAGATCCTTGAGATCTTCTCTCTCTCAGAATAGATCTTTCAATACATGCTCAAGAGATTCATTACACAAGAGACCCTTGCCTCTTATTTATACTCTCCAAGTAGCTTTCTTAGAAGAATCTTCTAGGACACTTAACCCACTTCTAGGTCACTTAACCCCATTCTAGGTCACTTAACCCATTTTATGGTTAACCATTTTCCATATTTAGAAAGTTCTCCATTACTTTATCATTTAAATATTCCTCCTTGACTTTGTCACCTCACTTTGTCATTTAAATAATCTTGTTTGATTTTGTCACTTAACTTTATTATTTAAATAATCCTTCTTGATTTTGTCACCTCACTTTAGTATTTAAATAATCCTCCTTCTTTGCAAACTCTTTGACTTCTTTGACCTTTTGGGGCTTCAACCCTACATATGAGGGTCCTCCAACTTTGTAAGGCCATAACTCTCTAGCCATGAGCAGTTATGTGATGTTCCACATACCATCAAAAATGGTGTGACAAGCATTATCCATCTAAGATAGTTCCACTGATATTAATCTCATTATTCCACATTTAAGCATGGGTTCTCCAACCATACTTCTAGGATAACTCAACCGTAAAGCATCTTCTCGTGAGGTCTTTCACCATAAGGGGACCACTTTGGAGTTCATCCATTTGTACACCTTATCAACCATGATAAGACAATAATGATACATCTTTACATCAATCTAACAATGCATCATATACCAATGAGATCACATCGATCCATCTTCATCTATGCATCATGTATCAATGAAAAATCATTGATCTATATTTATATATGCATCATATCAATGACATCATATGGTTATGATTCCACTTGACATCAATCCATTCACATCAAGGAAAATACATACTTCATCAATATACTATGATAAGACATTGTTCATTTGACATCAATCAACATCAATCATTTGACATCAAACCTTTGACCTTTGACATCATTCAATCATCTATTGGAATCAATCAATTCCTTGACATCAATCCTTTGAAATCAATCAATAAATCATCCTTTGGCATCAATAAATCACTTGACATCAATTAATTAAAAATTTGGCATGAATGACAACATGATCAACAATCTCCCCCTTTGGCATTCATGGAAATACAAACATTGATGTCAAAACCAATCATTTATGTCAACATGTAGACAATACATGATCTACATAAATAGTAATCAATCACATCAGTGTGACTATCTCTCCCCCTTTGACATCAATGGAAAAGGGTCATTCTCCCCCTGCTTGAAATCTCCTTGGGGTTGCTCCCCCTGTCTGAATTCCTTTGATCTTCTGCTGAGTAATCTCTCCCCTTTTGAACAAGGGATATCTCTCTGAGGTAATGCTGAAGATACAATGCTCATACCCCCCCTATGATTAATTCTCCCCATGGAACTATGTCTCTGTGCTCTTTCTCTGAATATAGGCTTATTTACTCCTAGAATCATGGGAAGAAGAATGACTCCCCCTATGGTTATGTCTCCCCCTATCTCCTCTTCATTATTAAAAATATGCTACCACTGCAATATGCTTCTACTACAAATGCTACTGCTCAACCAGGTCATAGATCAACTTCTGTTTCTATGAAGATCCTTGGACCTGTCCATGCATCAAACTTGTGCCATACCAAACATCATGAAGAAAAATATATGTCAATGAATGAACAAAAACATCATGTACCAAAAATGTGCCAATATTATATCAATCATTTGCCTCTATCAACATGCCAACCATGTGCATCTACCAATATGCCAACCATGTGCATCTACCAATGTGACAAACAAGTGTCATATCACTCATGATATGTCTCCACCATGAACCAAGTATCACAATCATGTATCTCAATCAATCATATCATCTAATACATCATGTACCAAATATGTACATCAAGTAATACCAATGGTGTACTTTTAGCCCAATACTTATCAACCAAACATATACCATCTATGAGTGTACCAAACATGTACATCAACATGTATCACCACTTGTAACAATCAAGTACATCAACCATGCACCAATACCACAACAAGATGAATCCTCATGCATGTATTCCAAATCCACCATAAAACATGTGCCAATCAAACTGCTAGTAGGTGCCTTTACCAAGTGTACTAGTAGTGTAGAAATCATGCATCAACTATAGATCAAGCTATGAATCAAACTGATTACCTTATCAATTTACCAACTACATGTCCCAATATGTAGTCCAACCATATTCCAAATGCATGCATCAAGTTTTCCATCAAGTAAGCTTCCAATAATACATCATAAGATATATCATTGAAACTCAAATATGTACCATCCATGTACCCCTACATATCAGCCTCAATCCTCCATTCATTACAACAAATACTAAGCATCCAACAATACATGTACTAGTAGTGTTCTTCAATAGGTCAATGACATCTCTAGTTAGCATCATCAAGATATATCACATAACCAAGGTACCATAATTTCACTGTCATAACCAACATTGTTCTTCAACATAAAATGCCTCAGTCCATACTCATGGGTTAGTGCCATGCATCCAAGATAGCCTTTCATTATATATCATCACCATACATAATCCAATATGTAATCATGAAAACCTGCAACAAACAATGTCAGAACCTACAACAAACTATGCCAGACTCTACAACATAGAGTTATACAATCACATCAATTTGCAACCCATGTGCATATCCTTTTTCCTGAGGCTTTACCACATATATGAGGTCTGCTACACAGACAAACCGCGTATGTACATGACCTATTCTAGGTCATCCTGCATATGTACATGACTATTACCACTGTTACATGTGTATGCTTCAGTACATGACACACTTAAGCTTCCCTTAAGCCTTCCATTATGCTCTAGTTGTTCAGTCTTCTTCACCCACTTCTAAAGGTGTCCCTGCTTCTCAGAACTTGAGCTCCAAGATTCCATTTTTTCAAAGATGTCTCCCTTCCTTACTTCATTCCTTATTCTAGTCATGCTATATGAGGTCCTCATCATGGACATTCTTCTTGTGTTCCAACAATCCTGGGATTTGTGGCCAAATCCACTACTGTTGTAGCATCTCATGCTTTGACAGTGAACAACAATGTGTCATACATGATCACATATCCAATATCGTATGGTGTTATGAATTCTTCCATTATCTCTTCTTGTATAAGATTTTCATTCCAAAGCTTTGTGACCATATTCATTACATGAATAACATTGACCATGAAAAATACTTTTATACCTTTGCTCTGGTGTCCATCTTCTTTGAGGTGTAAAGTTGGCTACTTGATGTCTTCCTTGCTTTGTTCTTTTGAATTTTTTTTTTCCTTGTGTAGATGGTTGACTTGCAACACTATCTTCATCCTTTGAGAGTGAGGTACTTACCTCATGCTTCTTTGAGGTGCTTTCTTCAACATTTGTATCTTCTTTATTGTATCCAAGACCTGATTTATCATTTGGTGATCTTTGAATTTCCAAGATCTCATTCAAGATTTGTGAGCTATTCAATAATTTTTTTGACTTTTCTACTTTCTTTCTAAGATCAAAAACTTCAGCTTCTAACTTTTGACATGACTCTTCCCTTTCATTTACTTGATTCTTCAATAGTTCCTCTATCCTTTTGGCTTCTTCGATTTGGGTCTTGAGATGGAAAATAATTTCAAGACTTTTGATAATCTCATCATCTACCTTCTGAACTTCCTTTTCATTCTTTAATCTTGTGGTCTCTTCTTCCTTTTCTTCTAATTGAGTCTTTTTACTCTCTTCTTGTTCTTTGAGAACTTCCCTTAACTTCAAGATGTGCCTTTGACTCTTCTTAAGAAACTTTTTAGTGTTATCTGAAAGATAGCTATAGTCTATATAATAATGGTCATTGTTGTATTCATATAGAACCCTTTATACTTTCTCTTTAAGCTCTGATAGTTTTTATTCTACTTCTTCCATAGGATAACAATCAATTGATTCCATACAAACTATTTCTAGATTTTCTTCACTTGTAGAGAAATATTCAACATCGTCACATTTTGAATTATTGCAATCAAGGGTTTGTGGAGATTCTTTACCTTCATTTGACATGTCTTCAAGATATTCTTTTTTGTCAACATCATCACTTGATTATTTGCCTTCATTTGAAATGTCTTCAAGATCTTCCTTTTTGCCAACATCATCATATTTAGAAATAATGCAACCAAAAGTTTTTGGAGATTCTTTAACTTCATTTGTCTTTATGGAGTTGTCTTCAATATCTTCCTTCTTGCTTTGGTATGTCTCCTCTATATTTAGCCATAGATCCTTCGCGAAAGTGCATTGTCCCATGCTATCTTTGATAAGACTTGAGAGTCCACTAAGAATGGTCTTGATAGATAATGTATCATTCTTCTTCCTTCCCCTTGAGCTGCATAATTTGACTTGTTCTTCAAGGAAACTGATCCACCAATAGCTTCCTTCCAAATACCCTCTCCCATCTCTTTCAAATGCACTCTCATTTCTATTCTCCAAGTAGACTAGTTTTCCTCATCAAGGATTGGGACTTCATCATCCATTTGTGTGTTTATGGATCTCCTCCAAGCTTGTTAAGGCTTATGGTGAAGGCCTTCTTTGATACCAATTGTTGGACACAATAACTACACTGAGAGGAGTGGGGGGTGAACAGTGTAGGGCTATTTTTCCCAAAACTTCCCCTTCAAAAACTCATAAATTAGCAATCACCATTTACTCATTACTTATTGTTGTCATTTATAATCAGTTAAATGTGAACATATATCCATATATCAACAATATATCATTAACAATTCATCACCACAAGGAACACAACGAACACAATATGTATGTACAATTTTCTTTTTATTACGGACTACAATCCTTGGGTTATCAACAACAAATGAATAGAGTACAACTCTACAAGAGCACCATCTCTATAATGCAAGACTCTATTTACACCCTCAACACCAAATGACATGAGGCAAAAATCCTCAACAGATATCAATTTGTCAACAGGTATGCGACCTGTCGGTAATGCAACATGCGTATGTACATGCCCTACCAGTAGTACAGCTCGCGTATGTACATGGCCAATCTATACTACAACATGTGTATTACATCTAAGTTACTTAGGGTTTTATATTAAAGATCAACTCAGATCCTATGAAACCTTGAATCACATTCTCTTCTGTCTTTCACTATCCAATATGACCCATAACCAATCACAACACATCCAATCTCTCCAACAACTTACTCATTCCTCTCAACCATACAATATGAATGCTACACATCATGTATAAAAAACCAATATACTATAGAAATCATATCAGTATATACGAGTGTTTCTCAATCTATCAACCAACAAAAACCACATCACAACAACCATACCAATAATTCCTTAAGCATTCACTACACAACAAGCAAGAGTATCCATCAAGACAACAATGTAACCATACCCAAATTTCTATGGTAGATGTGAGCCCATAGAATGTAGATCTGAAACCTACTTCAGTCTTCAACAGTCTGACACCATCTCACACACAAGTATTCATGACTTCATCCACTGTATGCGCCCTATCCTCATTCATCCCATGTATGTACGTGCCCTGACACACTACAACCCGTGTATACCTAAGAAACTAGGGTTTCTAAACTTCCAAAACTTTTGTCAACATGATCTCAGACATACCGAAACTTTACCACAACCATAAGATCCTCCAGACCTTCTCTCTCTCAAAATAGATCTTTGAATACATGCTCAAGAGATGCATTACACAAGAGACCCTTACCTCTTATTTATACTCTCCATGTAGCTTCCTTAGAAGCATATTCTAGGTCACTTAACCCACTTCTAGGTCACTTAACCCATTTCTATGTCACTTAACCCATTTTATGGTTAACCGCTTTCCATATTTAGAAAGTTCTTCATTACTTTATCATTTTAATATTCCTCCTTGACTTTGTCACCTCACTTTATCATTTAAATAAGATTCTTTGATTTTGTCACTTAACTTTATTATTTAAATAATCCTTCTTGATTTTGTCACCTCACTTTATTATTTAAATAATCCTCCTTCTTTGCAACCTCTTTGACTTCTTTGACCTTTTGGGGCTTCAAGCCTACATATGAGGGTCCTTCAACTTCATGAGGCCATAACTCTCTAACCATGAGGAGTTATGTGACGTTCCACATACCACCAGAAATGGTGTGACAAACACTATCCATCTAGGATAGTTCCACTAGCAGATTCATTAATCTTCATCTAATTATTCCACATTTAAGCATGGGTTCTCCAACCATACTTCTAGGATAAATCAACCATAAATTGTCTTCCCATGAGGGATTTCACCATAAGGGGACCACTTTGGACTTCATCCATTTGTACACCTTATCAACCATGATAAGACAATAATGATTCATTTTTACATCAATCCAACAATGCATCATACACCAATGAGACCACATCGATTCATCTTCATCTATTCATCATGTATCCATGAAAACGCATTGATCCATATTTATCTATGCATCATATCAATGACATCATATGCCTATGATTCCACTTTACATAAATCAATTCACATCAATGACAATACATATTTCATCGATATACTATGATAAGACATTGTTCATTTGAAATCAATCAACATCAATCATTTGACGTCAAACCTTTGACCTTTGACATCATTCAATCATCCATTGGAATCAATCAATTCCTTGACATAAATCCTTTGACATCAATCAATCAATCATCCTTTGGCATCAATCAATCACTTGACATCAATCCTTTGACATAAATTAATTAAACCTTTGGCATCAATGACAACATGATTAACACGGGTGTGGTATTGAGACATATCCACAGATGTCATCTTGAGACATATGCTCTTCCTTTATATACACTATGTATGCCTTATGTGAGAGTTGTTGGACTCCTTGGCATGGAGGTTCGAGTCAAAGATAAAACTATTTAATGGATTCCTCTAGGCCACTACAAAATGTAAAGATGCTCCCTAGTACAACATAAAAACCAAATATGTGATATGTACCTTGAAGGTGTCAATCTACTCAATTCATCTCTTTCTATGAGTAGATCCTAGGCGAGATAACATAGTTGCAATGACCACAACTTTGCTACTACTTTGGCATCAAATTGCTCTACACAAGGGGTCATAATCACTCCCACAATCACCATGCTCAATTGTTTTGTTGCAATGGGTTTCTTCCTCAAAGTCTCCAAAGTCAAGTGATCAAAAGTGTCTACCAAAAAGGAATATGATCATCCCATCATCTATGCATCAAGAAAAGAGAATCAGGACTTGTCAGACTACTCTCATATCCATGAAATATGCTACGCCAACTAGTAGAAACTCTATGCCAACTTTTACACCTTAAACAAATGTTATTACCTGGTGAAACTTCAAAGTAGCTATTGAGGGGAGGGGAGACACTCAGGGTGAGATCCTAGAGTATTTCTATGGTAATTTTTACAATACTCTGCTATTTTTCTTCTTTATCTTTGTTGTCTTTTCAACCTATGTTTATTGTTGGAGGTTTTTATCATTATCCATGTTTTGGGACTCAGTGTACTTTCTCAAAGGGAAGTCACTCAATCAAGTTTGCCTAATATGATTTTTTCTCATATCTCTCTAGTGGTTTCATTCTCTAATGCAACTTGGATCACATAATATGGTAACAACTAGAATACAATGTTAACAACTCTTTCCTACATATTACTCTTATTGGAGTTGCTACAACTGGAAATATATCTATATACTCACCAAAGAAAACAAAATATGTGATAATATATATTCTCTCCTCTTTTAACACTCGGATTGTAAAGCATGAATCTCCCTGGAGCCTGTTGATCCAACCCCTCTATTTACCAGTGGGTGGAATTCCTAAAACCCACCACTCTACATAAATCGACAAATTGACATATGAATCTAGAATCTCTCTAGTTTATCTCATTGGAAAGACTTCATATTCCATTTGATCATATATATGTTGTAATATTGAGAGGGGTGAGGGGGGTGAATCAATATGAGCAATTATATTACTTTTAACCACAATATGCATTCTTTAACTTTATCATAAATGTATTATTGCTTTATCATTAACATTCAATATATCATCAGCAATATAAATCAACAATGCATAAAATCATCCACAGATATATAGATAAACCAGATATTTACGTGGAAACCCAAATGGGAGAAAACCATGAATTTTGTTTCTTATATATCAAAATAAATACATTCATAGGGAGCACCAAATTCCCAATTCTCCAACACCAACTAGAAGGAGGCTCCAGCCCCCTATTTAGAGGCTCCAATTTGAAGGAATCTACAATTCCTTAATTTACTAGCTACAACTAGAAGGAGGCTTCAACCCCCTACTTTACATGTGTAAACCTAAAGTAATATCCAACTCCATGATTCTCTGGCACCAACCAGAAGGAGGATGCAACCCCCTTTCCTTGCCTCGTCATGCTTCCTTGAAATATAAGTGTAGACCAAACTTTCACTACCATAATCATTGTCACTGTCACTACCATTGTCAAGCTATCACTATCAACTTGTCACAACAACCTATCACATCAACATGTCACAACAACCTGTCACATCAACATGTCACAACAACCTACCACATCAACCTGCCACAACAACTTGCCACAACAGCCTGTCATATCAACCTGTCACAACAACTTGTCACATAAACTTGTCACAACAACCTATCACATCAACCTAAACAGATCTAATCACATAGATCAATCACCAATATCACCAAGTGCATATCTCAAACCATATTCCCAACATCACCAAGACATCCCTTTAGTTATGTACCAAAACAAGTGCCAATCATATACCAATCATGTACCAAGATCACCAACATTCATAAACCAAATTCCATAAACCATCACATCAAACTATATTCCATAAACTCATTGTTATGCAGTCTCAAACAAGTACCAATCATTCCTCAAAAAATGTATCCAAGTATGACAATATATACCTCAAATACCTGTCATATCACACATGATATGTCTTAACAAAATACCAAAGAATGTATACCAATATAACTGACATGTGCACCAACAATGTGCCTCAACAGATATGCCTCAAAACATTCACTATAGTCTTACAATACATTCAAGAGAGCATATACCAAAACGCAGCAAGCCATGCCTCAAGCATTCTCTACAACATCATCTCAAACAATACCAAACAAGCACATAAACATACCTTTACTTTTTCTCACTGAAATCGTGTACTTGGACACTGTCACACATGCTTGTAGACTCTCCTGAGCTTTTGCAGTCTTGTACAAACCCCAATCTTCAGATATGGTTTTTCCTCGTGGGACTAAGCCTTTTTTCATGGGGGGCCTCGCATGACGATCTCTCAACAACCCATGGGGGTGCCTCGCGTGAATAACTCTCGACAACCCATGGGGGTGCTTGGTGGGACACCAGTAGTATGAACCATGAGGGTCAACTAAACTGGGTTTTTTCACAAAAACTTCGCTCTTCTCTGTAGTCACAATTTTTTTTCATTGCTCTTCCTTCATTGCATCAGATTTGTGCTACCTCAAATTTGTCAATGAAAATCCCTGCAATAAACCTTTCACAAGATAAATATTCAATATTCTCAATAGGTGCTAATGGGAGTCTCTTGATCTCTTATTTATACTTCCCAAGTTCATTCCGTTAGGGTCTACCTTGTAATTGTTTTACCCCTTCTCTATATTCTAGGGCTAACCCACTTTCTTGTTGCAACTAAATTTTCTTTAATTAGTTAAATCATAAATTCATTTTTTCAACTACTTTACCCATAATTAGTTTCTTGTTGCAACTAATTTTATTTTTAATTACTTTATTGTTTCAACAAATCCACCCTTAATTAACTTCTTTTTGTAACCACTTTGACTAGCAACTTCTTATTGACCTTCCAGGGGATTCTAGAATAATTGATTTCTTGTTGACAGTCTAGAGGTTTCTGTAGTCTTACTTGAAATTACATTGTCTTTCATGTCCATATCCCTCAATTTACTTTGGGTACGACATCTGCTAACATCAACCACTCCATCAATGGCAACTAACTCCCCATTAATATCAACCATATCTATAGGGCTTCCAAACTTCTTCAAGGGTTGACATCAATCTCTAAGGGATGACATCAATAACAACCAATTGTCCAAACCAACTGTCCAACAATATATTTGGCTCATTCGATCATTGTCTATATTTGGCCCTTGTATTATCAACATTAGATTTCATTATATTTAGCCACCCAAGAAAAAGAAAAGACTTCTTATATCTACTTGATTAGCTAAATCAACCAAAGCAATCCCATCAATTGATCCAGTCATGTGCAACTAATGTCCATATACAACACATAATAGACTCTTGTCTCTAAAACTTCAAACAACTCAGCAAAACCAAGAAAAAATAATATGAAAGAAATAAAAAAGAAATATGCTTGGCCCCAGAGCCAATGTCATTTTAAATTGAACCTAAGACCAACAGGAAAAGAAGTAGGAAATCCCATAAGAAGTGATACCAAGGTGATAGAAACAAGGAGAGACTAATTGATTTGTCCTCAAAGAGAGCATTTTCACCGTGCTTCCAAGAGTATAGTTTTCATTTAACTTTGTAGATCATCATCACCTTATAACTATGAGTTTCCAAAGATCCATGGCACCTGGAGCAATGACCTTTCATAATAGGAGAAAATGGAAATCAATAGTAACATGTTGTTTTATGTTATTATAGATGGATTATTAGTCCCTACCGAAGGCGTAGAGGGACTATAGTGATCAATAATTCGTTGACTTCATATTAATATGTCCTTTGACTTTAAATTTTCACATCATATGTATTGTTTGAACTATAGAAGTAAAAAGATTATTTTTTATATAATTAAAAAAACCTTATATGTCAATGTCTCATTCGAGAATATATTGGAGGTCTTATTTATAGCGTCATTGTTCCCAATGTTGTAAATGTTTAAATATCCAAAGTTTTGAGATTAGATACTCGTTTTTAATTTTTATTACATTTTTACTGAAATGTTTACATACTGAAAGTTATGAGAATTAACGTTGTTTTTTAATGTTTTTATTATTTCTATTTGTATTGATAGTGTTTCTATCAATTCTGTGATAACATTTCTATCAATTCTGATAGTGTTTCTATCAATTATGTGAGGAGATAGTGTTTCTATCAATTCTGATAATTGTGATAAATTTAGATAGTACATGCAAAGAGTCTATAGGGTCTTGTATTTGCATTGGAGTTGAGGATCGCTAAAATATTCTCCAAATATTCTTTTAGACCTACAATATACTTTCGATAGATTATCCCTATAGTTGTTTCAAATGAATCTACCATATATTATATGGGCTGGACACTAGTTGGTATGGTAGCACTTTTACATCTCCATTTGGTTCTCAACATGCTTCTTCTTATAACCATTTTGGGTTCAACTTAGACATTTTAGAAGCCACAACCAAGATAAATCTTGTAAAATTGGTATAGTTTACTTAGAAAAATTCAATCATATATCCACCTACTTTACATCCCCTAATATAATAACTCCCATTACGAAGATACCAACTTTACATCCTCTACTATAATAACTTAGGAAGATATAATTTTGAGATAAATTGGCAAGCATCATCAATGTAAGAGAAATGAAAATAATGTTCATAAGTGGTGATTTAGAGACTTATCTCCAAACTATAACTTTCAAATATATTTTTCCCAACTTGATATCTAAGCTAGAAGAATAGAAATTCATGTATTGGTTTGGTTTTCTCGTGTCCTATAGTTTTATTACTTTTAAAATTTATGGTCTTTTATTATGTAACCTAACAGTCCATCTTACATTTCCAAACATTTTTACATTCCATCGCATAGAATATACATGTAAGGCCATCCAACATTTTCATAATAAACATGGCCTTGACCCAAATGATGATTCTAGAAATCCAAACAAATGTAACCCTTACACTCTCAAAGCTTATATCAACATCAAATCCTGTTAAAGTCTTGACAATATAATTTGAAGTGAGAATATACATAATCATAGTTAGCAAGTAATTCCATTTAGTTAAAGTAATTTGAACTGCAAAAATACAAAAGTTTAGAAATACAGGTCTTCAAAGAAGAATGGATCTGGATGCCATCCCTAATAAACCCATTTTGAGAAATAATCCAAAAAGAATCAGGTAACAATCCAAGAGGGAAAAGAGTTCCATGACCATGTCAAGCATTCCTACTAATTGGTCATCTTGGTCATCTTGGTCAGAAATTCTACCAAACATTGGTGTGTTCAAATATGTAAAAGAAATATAAAAAATATACAATAGGAACAGAGTCATTCACAAGAAAAAACCTTCACAATGATAGAGTTTAATTTTCCTCCAACAATGTTTTGTATTGGTATCCCCTTCTAATCAATTTTTGTTATGTGGAAAAATAGTAGTTCCCTTGGTGTAAGTATGCTAAAATTCCATTCAATATAGTTATTGGATCTCATCAATCAACTATGTAAATTGCAAAACATTACTGCAAAGACACATAGATAAAAAGAATAAAGACAAAAATCACGACAGTGAGTGAAGTTTGAGGGAGAATATTTGGCACACATGGAGGAAGGGGGTTAGATATGATAAATGTACGGATTAAGCTAAGGTCAAGTTATTGGAAATGACCTATGTTGCAACAAATTTAGTATCTAGTTATTGAATAAAAGGTAAGGTTGGATTCATTATTGTATTAATGAATTCACATCCATATAGGTAAAAATTGATTTCTTCCCTAGCTCCCTAGAGGTTAACCTAATGACTCTTTATCATCATGATGTAATAGTATAGGTGCAACCAACAATCACTAAAATTGATTTTGTTTTATTTGGAGGAGTTCCCAAGTCCCTGGGACTACTAAGGTTGAATATAGGGATCTAAGTGGCTAGTTTTCTTCCTCCAAACCATGCTAGTAAATCTTGAATTTGTTCTACATATTCATTGACTATGGAAACAAATGCATTCCTGCTAGGTATGGAGTTGGGGAAGATATGAAAAAATTCCACTAAATTTTTATCCATGTGTGCACCCAATAACTACAGGGCATATATGTCTGATCAGCTCCAAATCAAATTATTTGCATTTGCATATATTTCCCTTTTGTTGTGCAAGATAAGGCAATTCTGACATGCTTCAATATTGTACCCAGTTCAAGTAATAAACTACTAACTCTGAAAGTAGCAATGAAATACTTTGTTTAATTCGAATGAATTTAATTTAAAAAATTGGTATCAAATATGATTGGAGGAAGCTCGATCCTCCTTTGGCCCCTTATTAGCACTAAATCCACGGACTAGCTAACATATTAAAAAATTCCTTAATATAAATATAGAAAAAAGATGAATTATTAACATGAATATATGGATGGTGGAAACATAGTACAAATTGCATAAATAAAAGGAAAAACCATAGAGTTTGGGAAGAGTTTATCCTGGAGGTAAAAGAAGGTAAAATCCAAAGATGAAAATATCAATCATGCAAGATCATTTAATTCCCTTACTCATGACTGGATACCAATTTGATGTCATGAGACACTAACAAATATGAAAGACTTCCTAAATCAATTCAAAATACACATGAAAATATAAATGTAAGTTGTCGTCAATATCTGAAAGTTTCTTACATGAGAAAGGTAGGCCGAGTCATAGGCATTTTCATACAATAGTATAATATTATGTGCTTCATCTTTGTACATCCTAGAATTTATAGGAAATTTTAATAACTCTAAAATACCTAGACTTCTTAGAACTATTATGAACCTTTAGATCTAAAGATCATGATGATCCCCCACACAGTCGTGGACTCATGTTGACAACCACTTCAATGATGAGCTTGGATTTGTATGTTTTTTATTTCTGGAAGTGGTCCAGCTGGCAAAGTGACGTAGAGCATCTCTTCTCTTTTTACTGTTCTTTATCCTAATAGCCTTACAGTGTCTGAAAACATTACAATAAACTTACATGAACACTGTACATATATTAAGTTTGAACATGGGCATCATTTTATCCTTACCACAAAAACACAGGTTTTTTGACATGGTTTCAGGATGAATTCTACTTCTAAATTACATGAACAGAGTATGTAGATGAAATTTGAATGGGGGCATTTTTTCATCCTTGCAACACAAACGTAGGTTTTTGAACATGGCTTCAGGATGGATACCACTTCTTTACAACCTCACTTTCATGGAAAATACCTCTTTTGGGTGATACTTTTAGATGGTTTGGGATAGCTGCAAATCATTGTGGAATTCTCTATGGTTGATCTCCATTGGTTTTCTGTAGAAGTATCTATGTAAAGTAAGTTTTCATGAATACCCCTCTTCTCTTAGCCTTGGTTATTGGAGAAGCTTTAAGCATGAGTTGTGAGAGTCAATCTCAATGTCTTTCATTGTCATGTTGAGTCTCTTTCTATTGATGCACAAACACATATACTAGATTTTTTGGCCTTTTTAGGGAAGGATTTTATTGGAACCCCTGTTGTTTGAATGATGTAGGTTTTTTGTTCCATGATATATAGATTTTACCTTTGAAGTAATATAATGTACTATTTCACAAATAAATAAATAAATATCTAAAATTAATAGAGGAATATTTATCATCATACATTTAGTTTTTCTCCTCCTTGAAAGGCATGATTATACATCTGCAAAAAATTTCATGTAATGTTTCTATATCCCTCTCTGTATGAATTTTTCTCTCCAAATATCAGTAGCTATAACAAAATCATTAAAGCCACCAATAGACCAATTCTGTAAAAATATCAAAGAAAAGCATTATTAAATAGGGGCCCCAAAAACACAGGAAACCTCCATTCAATTATATGTTCCAAAATATCCTTCTCTTCTCTAGTTTACATCCATTTAATGTTTTTCCCACAAATTCCTAAAATCACTCATAATAAAGAAAACCGTTTGTAATTTTATAAATTCTAAAATATATGAGATCCCAATATGTCTCAATTTTTCAATAAGAGAGCAACTCACTACTCAAATTTTGTTCATGCCAAATTCCCTTAAAGTTTTTGCAAACTGTTTTAGTTTTTGGGCTTGCTATGTGGCCCATCATGCACACAAATACATTATCATGAATTTGTTTCTTGTTATATGTAATAACATGTACATGTGTATCGATTTTTTTATACCCAAGTGGTTGTGTTTTGATGATGGACAATTTTGGTACTAAACTCACCTGATTTTGATTTTGTTTGTGGGGACTACTAGAAGAATAGAAATTCATGTATTGGGTTTGTTTTCTCATGGAATATAGTTTTATTACTTTTAAATTATATGTTTTGTTATTATATAACCTAATGGTCCAGCTTGCATTTCCAAACATTTTTACGTTCCAGCACATATCATATACAGGTAAGACCATCCAACATATTCATAATAAACTTGAACTTGACCCAAATGATGATTTCAGAAATCCAAACAAATGTAACCCTTACAGTCTCAGATTATATCAACATCAAAGCCTACTAAATTCTTGACAATATAATTTGAACTGCGAATATACATAATCACAATTAGAAGGTAGTTTCGAAGTGCTTACAGAGAGGGTGCATAATAGCATATGCATGTTCTAGTTAAATGTTTATTTTTGCTTGAAAGATCTCACATATAGCACTTCCACTGATTTACCCAAAAAATATTTATGGTGATTCAGAGTACAACTAATGAAAATTCCATTCCAAAAGAAACATTATGATCTCTATTACTTACTAGAGCTGAAGAAAATAAGTTAAACATGGTATATAATTTCATTAATGAATTTATTTTTGAATCACAAACTCATGAGTTTCTTCTATAAATACAAAGCAAATTAATTGAAGCGTTCTCAATTCTTCTAGAATCATCACCACAAACACAACTATGTACTAAACACAATAAACATACTCTCAAGTCCCAATTGAATATAACATTTTAGAACCTCTCTCAACACAAGCATCTGTTGTTTTCCAAAGATCGATAAGAAACAAAATTACAGTTTTTCGATATCATCATTACAACATAAATGTGTCATCTTTAGAAATCTAGGGTTTTGAATAATATTATAGTATGTGGGGGGTTCTAGACTGTAGTACAAACCTTGGAACCTTATTTTTCCACCATTGATCTTTGTTGATATGGATACACTAAACAATGAAGTCTTGTTGGTAGAGGGTTACACTATAAAGAATGTATTTCATAGAAACATGACTATCTAATTAGTAGTCAACCTTGTAAATATACTCATTACAAAGCAAGGAAACATGCCCACAAAATTCCTAATATACACGTTAACAAGAACAAAACACATAGAATTCCAGAGACAAGTTTGAAGAGTCCTTTCATAATCAATGAATCAATAATAAAGAATCCATAATAGAAGTTGTAGAGAAAAGATTAATCTCCCGATCTTGACAGAAGTGGTGGTCAAGATCAACGCAAGAACTTTGTGGTGAAATATCATCAAAACAGATAGAGGGATATGAAAGAGTGTATAGTGAGAACCTTCAAAAACAAAACCCTTGATGCTTGCAACATTCTCTAGAGGATGGAAAAATTATATTTCTTTTTCCAAATATGTAAAATGACTATATTACAGTTTAATGAATATATTTTTCTATTATTATTATATATGGTTTTATATTTTATCAAAAAATATGGAAAAAGATTCGCTAATATTTTACAATATTATATAATTGACTGAAAGATTCGCAAAAAAAATTATATAGACATATTATATTATTGATAAAATAGCCTTCAATTTTTCCTATGTATCATGGGGATTCACCCATTTATTATACATATAAATTTAGGGGGGGTTCTTAAAATCACTCCTGATGGCAAGGCAAGGCAAAGCAATGCAAGGAATAACAACCCACCTTTTCAGGGCTTCGCTAGCCTGTCTTTCCTCCCTTCTCACGCGGTGCTCCAAAGCATCCAATGGTGGCTTTCTCTGCTTGTTGAGTTGTCTATGATTCTTTTCTCTTGTTGATATGTCATCCCTGATCTCCTCATTCAATGACTTTGTTTTCCGTACTTCACTCCATATTTTCTTCTCTTTTGTTTACTTCGACCCAATGACAGTCACTATGTCTCCCATGCAGTTCACGTTTGACCTTTTCTTCCTTGATCTTTGCTTCCTTCCATAACCAAGGGCCAACACTCATGGAACCCACTAAGGAGGATAGAACGTGCCCTTAGCCATACTACCTGACTACCCATGTACTAGAGAGTATCTTCTTGAGTTATGTTTTCAATGACACTATAGCAGTTAGGCGACTAATCGGTTTATCTATGGAGGGCTTTGGGATATCTAGGTCGACTTGTATACATGTGTTGTTTGATGTGCTACCACTAGAAGGGGTACCAACATGGGTTACAAGGGTGGCCAACAATGTGCTCTTAAGTACCACTTGTATGTCTTGCATGTATGCTTACCTGACCATGGATTTATGCGTTGAACGAGAGATCTTTGTAGCTTTAAGACATTGGAATACGTCTCTACCCTAAAAAACAATTTACCCACAATTTTCTACCAAGGAAAATTCTTTGATACCACTTGTAAAGTACCAGATATATTATAATAGATGAAAACATAAATATTGCATAGAATAATAGCGGAACAAAAAAATAGATGAAACCACAATGCCAAAATAATACCTTTATTGATAGGAAACAATGTTCACTTACCTCTTTGAGGGGGCAACCTCTAGTAGAGTAGCACTCTATTACAATAATTCTCAAGAAAAGACTTATCATACCCTCGAATCCTATTTATACTAAACCTATCTACCAAAAGAACAATCTATAGGAAGATCTTCTAGAAGCAGAGGCTTCTATTAAGTATTCTTACATTTGACTTATTCTTTCTTATTACTAGGCCTTATTAATATTGGCATTTATTACATGGAAAATATAGTATTCTACCTACGTGAGGGGTTAGGAAGATTATATCCCTAACATAATCTTCCTCAAAATCTTCTACTTGCATGAAGAGTACTCTTTATGTATCATTGTCACTGTCTTCTTCCTCATGTGATGGTGAACTGTCTTCTTTGGTGCAAAGACTTTTCTTGAAAAAATTCTTTTTGTTTCTTTTATTGTTATGATTAGTCTTTTTCTTTTTATGATCTTCTTATTCATCACTTTCCGTATTCTTATGAGGAAATTTAGAAACAAAATGACCAACATCACCACAATTAAAACATTTCAATCGAAGCATATCTTTATATTTGTCGATTCCTCTTTTTAACTTTCGAAAGAAGTTTTCCATTTCTTCATCGTATTCTGTATCAATGTTGCAACTACAATCTAAATTTATCTTTTGATTTCTCTTTTTCTTTGTCCTCTTGGATGCTTTGAATGTTGCTTCCTTTGTAACTAGATTATCTTGTTCTATTCTCAATTCATAAGTAGTGAGTATCCCATGTAGCTCATGCATGCTCAAGGTGTTTATATCTTCTCTTTCTTCCAGGGATTAAATCTCCAGGTCATATCTCATAGGTAGAGACCTCAACACTTTTTGAAAAATGATTGGTTACTTCATTTATTCTCCCAAATATTTAATGAAATTGACTTTCTCATCAACTCGTAGAAAGTAGGAGGCAATGTTTTCATCTTCCTTCATGTTCAATTGTTCAAGCTTGGCTCTAAAGGTTTGAATTTTGGCTCCCTTAACCTTGGTATCTCCTTCATAGATATTCTTTAGTTTGTCCCATATTTCTTTTCTGCAATCACAGTGTACATATTTGGTTTATACTGATTGATTCAAACCATTTAGAATAACATGTTTGGCTCTAGCATAATTATATTCAATTTTATTTCCATCCTTATATGTCGGGGGAGTGGACGGTGATTTGTATCCATATACTACTCGCAAAACATCAAATCCTTGTGCCTGTACATATGTTTTCATCCATTTTCTCCAGGAGTCATATTTTTTACCATCAAATTATGGAACTCCAATCTTAGCATAGTCTATGATCTCCTTTTAGTGGTTAGACTGCTTTCTGAAGGACCTTCTCTGATACCAATTGTTGGAATACTGAGAGGTGTAGTGAATCAATATTAGTACGTTTAATCTTTTTTAATCACAATGTGTATTTTTTTACTTTAAGAGAATATTACCAATAAAATTCAATATGAGAAGTATACATAAGCAGTGAACAATAAGAAACCACACATAAACAAAATACACCAATATTTTACATGGAAACCTAATGTGGGAGAAAACCAAAGAATTATCCTATTATATTGTCAAAATAAGTACATTCATATAAAGCACCAACTTCATTTTTTTCTAGCTACAACTGGAAGGAGGCTACAACCCCCTGGTTTCTTAGGCTCCAACCTGAAGGAAGCTACAATGCCCTGATTCTTTGGCTCCAACCTGAAGGAGGCTACAACTCCATATGTTCTTCAGCTATAACTAGAAGGTGGATACAACCACCTATCCTTTCCCTATCCAACCACCCTAAAATACAAGTGATAAATAACTAATGCTACCACTATTACTCTGTCATTGTGAAATATATCATTGTAAAACCTATCACATAAACCTATACCAACAACCTGTAAGAACCCGTACCAATAACATGAAACATCCTGTACCAATAACCTATATCAACTTGTACCAAAAAACATTACAAATAATCTCCTCAACCAATTAGATATGATCACATAGATCTCATACCCATTGTCACAAGTGTATATATCAAACCATGTACAACTATGTCTCTCTAATCATGTGCAATACATATAAAAACAGTCATAAACCGAATCTAATGAACCCTTACATCAACCAAGCATAAAACCCTCATTGTTATGCAACCTCAATATGTACAACTAACTTCAAAAACACACCTCAACCAAAATCCGCAAACATGTACAAGGAAATAAAATATATACCTCAAAAATATACCCAACAAAGTGTGCCAATAAAAAAAAAATATAGCATCATTGTACTTTTGTAGATATGTATCATACGGTATGTACCATACAACCAATAGTCCCTCCAGGGAAAATACTCAATCTCCCATAACCATATCTCACACAATCACCAACATCCAACTACAAGAAAGCATATAACTTACCTTTTTGATCATGTAGATAGATTTGTTGTACCTGAACACTATTAAACTTAAACTTCTTGCAACCTCTGCTTAGCTTCTGCAACCAGATTCAGTCCTCAAAGTTTAGATCTGGTAGTGCCTTGTGTGACGAATATGGGTGTCGAATTGGGCCTCGTGTGACATGATATATGAAACCCGCCGGGATGCATCGTAGGACATTTACTCTTTGACCCACAAGGATGACCCTAATCAAGGTTTTTCAAAACTTTCCCACTCTCTTCCGCAACTGCAAAACGTTTTCCGTCACTCTTCCTTCTCTACCTCAGGCTTACACAAATTCATATGTATCAATGAGTACATGCAATAAACCTTTCATGAGATGCATATTTAATGTGCTCAATAGGTTTTAATAGGAGACTTGTGTTCTCTTATTTATACTCTCTATTATCACAGGTAAAATTTGTGCTATCGGGCCAACTAAGGTTCCCATTTCTATGGATTGTCTGCAGTGCTAGATCTGCATATTGTTGGATGAGTCGAGGTTTTGGAGCATATTATTGATTTAGTTTTCTTCATGTGATACCTGTGTATTTGGAACAACATAGTGGCATTGAGATCTTCTTAATGTTTTACTAGGCGACATTGGTGTCCAAATGTACCCTTTATTTTTCTCCAACTTTTGTTTCTCCTAAATGGCTAAATGTAGTACCTATTTTTCTTGCATATCTCAAGATTGATTTGTTCATGAATGCCGCATTTGTTATCGAGCTTATTAAAAGGGTTATTATTCTTTTTATCTCAATCTTCAAATCAAGTTCAAGATCACATGACATATAAGAACTCACCAAAAAAAATCATATCACTAGCATGAGAAGAGTACAAAAATATATATTGGACCTTTTTCTCATGCACCCAAGAGCTTGATATCTATACACTAATATTTCTTTATATGATAAAAGTCATTTGGAGAAAAAAGGTTTGGGGCATGAGCATTAGGTCCTACTTTTAAGTTAAAAGTTAACACTTAAATGAAGCACCGGAGAGCTACACCAAGACATTGCGCACAAAGCATCGATCATCTAGATTTCCAAGTGACAAAGAATAATGCCCAAAGGAACTAGTTTTCCATGTGAAGGTCCATCAAGGCACCAACGATCTAAAAACAAAATATTTTAATGTCTCTCCCAACCTTATAGGTCTAGGGGGACCTACACCATTGAATTTGGAAGCCATAATCCAAAGTAGCCAAGCATATTCGCAACTCCACAGGTGTAAGTATCGATAGCATTCAAGAAAATGTCAAAGTAATGAACAACATGACTACAACAGGCATCAGGGAAAAACCCTCATGGAGCGCTAGAACAGAGAAATATTGACATGGACGCCTTAGGTTGATTTCTAGTTGGGTAAAGCAATAAGAAAAAGAACTAACAATACATAGCACGCGCTAAAGCTCATCACTCGAGACAAGGATCCCACAAGGGGCATTTCATGTGTGCTATATGTTGCCTATTAACCAAAATATTTGTTCTGTATAGGCGTGTATTACAAATGTCAAATGCCAAGTGCACTTAGCCGGTGTTTTCAAAGTCCAAATGGCAAGAATATTTATCAGATGCCAACAAATCACATAGGTGTCATTAGTTCACTATGTAAGACTAATTTCTTAAATTAGTTTTTGACCCATGTGAACAGACGGAACGTGTTGGCAGTCGGATGTGTTGGCAGCCGTTACAGTTCTACGAAATCCTTGGTAACAGTTTTGAAACCATGTCGAATCTCCTACTTTGATGGACAAGTGGAGTATAACGGTCTTGAGGAAAACCGGTCCTCTCTCTGCCCATAAAAGAACCCTCAGTTTACCCATCAAATTATCTGAAGGCGTATGGTAGCAGGGTAAGGGAGAGAAATCGATTTCCGGTCTGTGCAAAGGGTTTCAGCAGAGGTCGATTTCCGTTCTGAGCAAGTGAGCTCACAGCAAAAGAAACAGAGAGTTCGGTTATTAAATGGATCCAGGTATGAATGCAGTTTATTCCGTTGTATTAAGAAAATCAACTAACATTGGTATCAGAGCCTGCGTTCTCTTTCCATTAATTTTTTTTTTGACAGACTTACTCTACCTCCCGAAAGATGATTTAGTTACTTAAATCTTCTAACAGTTTGGTCAATGGCATCTCCGTAGGCTTACTGTTTATGTATTTTTAGCTGATTAGATTCATCTTTCAAATAAAATATTATATACTATAACAGAAAGCAGATAATGACTTTTCTGAAAGCTTGAAATGTAGTATCACATATTCCGTGAGATAATTTAAAAAGATTTGTTCACCTTTGGTTCAATGCATATAGATATATTGAGTTGTGTAGTCCTTCATATGTTGAATTACAGCTTGCAGAGTGGAGGTGTGGTCAGTAACACGGAATACGTGATGGGTTTAATTGAAATCTAACATATGCTTTCTTTGTGATTGCCTGCGATAAATATGTAATGGGTAATGGTGTGTGTTGCTTTCTTTGTGATGTTCTTTGTTGATTTCAGTGCTTCATTGATTGCTCACGTGGAATTCTATAATAAGCAATGTTATTTTATTTCCCAGTTCTGGAGAACACCTTTGTTTCGGCAATTGTTCACCATGTTTTATTTCTTAAGGCATGTGTTTTGGAGTGGCACAATAACATGGCACTGAACTATTGGTTGCCAAAGGATTTTTCCCCTTGGACACACAGCTCAATGAGATCCATTAAAGCGACAACACGACGATTTATTTTTATGGTGACAGAAAAATATATATGTATTCAGAAAGCTTTTCACGCCCGCTCTTACCTTATTGTTAAATGATATTATTGTAAGCAAATAAAGAAGCAATTATTTTGAAATCCTTCAGTATTTCAAGACAAATTACAGTAATTTAAATGCAACGGAACAAACCCTAGTGCACTGTCGTAGCACTTATCTAAAGTTGGCAGTCTTATGTGCACGACATTCCTGAGTTTTATCTTAAGATAGAAGTACGCTCATAAAATCCTAATTCTGTCCAGAAACAGAGGCAACGATAACTTGACATAAGCATTCTTTGTATGAGAAGAACAGTAGGCGAATCTTTGTGACCTCATCTTTGTAACCTCAAGTACAAAATTTTTCGTTTTTCTGTGTATAAAGGCAAATGATGCAAGTACAATATAACCTGTTGTATACGTCATTTGATACATAAATAGCTGTGAATTTTATGATCCTGCTAGTTATTACTTCAAGATAGTTGTCGAAACATAGAAAATTTATCTTGCTTGAAGGTTAATTTCATAAAATATTACACTCATGCATAATGTAGTTTATTTTAGAATTTCATTTTTTGCAAAACGGAGAATGTTTTTTGTTACCCTTCTATCAGAATGTTTCTATGATGACAGAATGTTTTGTGTCACTCTATTTAAACACATTACTATTGAATCGACATGCAGAGTCGTTACATTGATTTAAGGTCTATATTAAGAGACGGTTTGGTAGCCACCAAAGTGGTCCAACCGGAAAGACTTGTAGATATTAAGTCAAATTACTGAAATTTAGTACTTGTTTCCCCTGGTATTAAAATAATAACTCTGTAAATCGCAATTATTTAATCACAAGAATATTAGGTTGGCCCAAAGGTGCACCAAATTTTTGAAAGATTATTTAATTGGAGTAGAATGATTGATGGGTATTCACAATTGAGGCTAGTATGGATACTCAAAGGTAACATACCTACTTAGTTGTGAATGTTTTATCAATCAGTCCTATTAGGTGAAAGGAAATCACCATAATTGTTGAATAGTTTGCCATAAGATTAGCC
>ML785462.1:537681-563079 GCA_009831015.1 Picea engelmannii
CCTTAGGTTGATTTCTAGTTGGGTAAAGCAATAAGAAAAAGAACTAACAATACATAGCACGCGCTAAAGCTCATCACTCGAGACAAGGATCCCACAAGGGGCATTTCATGTGTGCTATATGTTGCCTATTAACCAAAATATTTTTTCTGTATAGGCGTGTATTACAAATGTCAAATGCCAAGTGCACTTAGCCGGTGTTTTCAAAGTCCAAATGGCAAGAATATTTATCAGATGCCAACAAATCACATAGGTGTCATTAGTTCACTATGCTAAGAATGTTAGGCGTACTCTGGAGGATCCTCTTCACAGGTTCACGATGACTTCTAGGCCACCGATTCTTTATCCAATTCAACCCCAGTCGTATTACACTACTAGTTGGACAAACCAAAACTTTGATAAAGAATTCACTAACAGGGTTAAGCAACAATGTTTACAATTCGTCTTGCAACAAGGTGTAGAAACTATTGAAAGTCTTTCCTATTTCTTGAGAAAGACAGTGGATGAGAATTCTTTTATTGCAGATGAATGGAGATTCAATGATCATAAAAACAATTTGCTCCATAATGAAGCTTCCTCAAGTGAGTTTGTTGGACCTGAATTAGTTCGTTTATCTCTTCATTAATATGTTAGTGGCCAGGAGGTGTTTCTATACTACAGTCAATTAAACACAAGGCCTCTACACCATATGACCACAGTGAATATCAGTGAAAGGAAAGAAGCAGAACTTATGCAACGATAGCATGCTGGACAAGTGATGTACATGTATTTTTGCAGTGAGAGAGGACCTCCATGACAAGAAGCTCAGTTAAGGAAGTTGGAAGGTGAAGCTAAAGTTTTGATTAGTTTTCATATGTAGATCATACAAGTGAAGAAAAATATAAAAGATCCCTCACTGCGCAACCAGTTCTACGTAAGTGTTGTAGCTCACAGTTGCGTAACCAGTTCTATTTGCACGCTACGCAATTGTGACAGAGACAACTAGTCAGCTCCAGATCAACATCCACAAGTCAAGCAATTGTACCAACTCACCCTCATCGACTCTAGAAGCTTAAATCCATTGTAATGAAGATTTAAAATCTTAATTTGTTAGATAGTTTGAATGTAATAAATGAGCCAAAACAGATATCTATTTTCTTGAAAAACAATTTTCAACTGTTTCTATTTTGATTGTAACAGGACCCTATCTTTTAGAGGTGATTTAGCTCATATCCCTCGATCCAAGGGAGAGATATTTTGTATATATTTCATGATTCTCAATGAAGAAACTGTTTGACTTGAAGGAGGAGGTAATTCCATTGTACATTGTTATTTTTATGAATATCTATATGATTTAATGCATAATCTCAATGCTTTTTTTGAAGCAGACATTCATGATAGTGATGTTATAAGTGTGTTACTTCTTGTGTTCAATTCTTATTTCCATTTTTTGTTTAAATCTTCCAGTATTTACATTTTAGATATTTGCTTGGAATTCATCTTTTCTGATGCTCCATTCATACCGTGAGATACTTGTTATTTTGTTAAGATTGCATGTTCATAATTCATCTTTAGTTTGGTGCTCTGTTTATAAAAGTTTATTCTTTTATGTTATTCCTCTAAATTTACATTAAGAATTCATCTTAAGCTAGATGTTATTGGTGTAATGGGTTGTTAATCTTGTCTTTTCTTCTACCATCTCAATATTGATCTAATGGATGAAGAATATCACTTACCTTGCCTTTGTTTTCTGAAAGTACATCACCAGCCATTGACAATATATCCTTAAGCTCAGATTTTTTACTCCATTGCCCAATGGTTTTTTCCTCAAGCTTGTCCTACAAATATTTTAAATTCAAAGCTATCTTGTCTAAATCTGAGATTTTTGCATTTGTTGATGAATTATTTGATCTATTATCAGTCATTATACCTATGAGAGAGCCCTCTATGGTTGGAAGGGTCAGAGTCCAACCTAAAGTTGGTTTGAAGGTTACCCCTGTGGTTTTCCTCCCACATCCTAGGGAAATTACAGGAGGATAACATTTTGGCGTTGTTGTCAGGAAATGAAGGTGAAATTTTCCTTGGGAGAAATGACAAAGTTCAGATCTGATTGTTGATGGTGGACAACAGTCAAACATAATGAGGTTGTAAATCATTGACCTGGCGACTCCATTATCAGTTGTATCCAGATGATAGAGTATCAATGGCAACTCCATTGTTTGAAGTTTTTAAATATTGAAGAAGGTACTAGTGACTCCACTAGATTTGATGAAAAACTCAGATGTTGCTACAATTGTTTCAAGGTATACATGTTTTGACTTTTCATAGGTTTATGGTTTTCCAAATCCTTTACCCAAGGAGGGATATTGTTTAAGGAATGGTACAAAATTTAATGGTGAGGATTTAAGTTTGACTTTGAAGCAAATTTGTTACTTTACCGAGCTTCTTAGTGTCAGACAAGAAGATGTATTCCTTAGACTGTTTTATGATTCATTCCAAGGAAAATATAGAAGTTGAGTTGAAGGTTTACCTACTAAGTCCATAGGATCATTTTCAATTTTTTGGGTTATCATTTTGGAAACATGGATGGACAAGATAGAATTTGCAACACCCCTATTTCTATTCAAGGTTTTAAAGAATGGAATAAATTGAGGATGAAGTGGAGGAAAATTTGTCTTTAGTTTTGTCTTCTTATTTAAAGTCACAAAAATGTATCTCTCAAGAAAAAATCCACTTTATAGAGGAGTTTGCTGAAAAACTTGAGAAACGTATTCAAGCTTTAGACACTCAAATACAATCCCACAATTTCGAAGATCAAAATCAGTCTTGTGAAAAATAAATTCAGCCAAAACAAAAGGAGGTTGTGATGCCCTCTGATGTCGAGTTTAAGGAATTAGATAATTCACAGTGGAAACAATGGGATGATATGATGAGTACATGTGAACATAGAAAGCGGGATAATCTAGTTATAAGATACATTGAGATTCAACAAATAAAACATATATTCTATGATCATGTAGCTGATTATATGGAAGGTTTTCCCACAAGGGGCGTTTCATGTGCGCTACATGTTGACTATTAACCAAAATATTTTCATATATGAAGACACATAATCTTTATATGCATGGCACTTGTAGGAATTATTGTTTAAGAAGATGTTAAGGAGATGGAACAAGTATACAACTACATGGAGATCGTGATGTGAAAATGTCACTTCATCTCTCAAAGGAGTCCATTTGTAAGCTATTTCTCAAGACTACTGTTTTATCCATCATGGAGGTAATCAAATGCTAAATATGTTGTTCAGTTGGGGGTGTTCATTTCGAACCCTAGCATGCCAAACAAATGTTGAAATCCCTAGAATGCACAATGACGAGGATATCCTCTTTTTTCGTCACATTGGCTTCAAATTGTGAACTTGAAGATTCCACACAACTGGAAACATGGTGGTGATTGGATAAAACTTTCTTCTTTACATTGTAATCTCCATATGGATATGGTTATGTCTCGGAAATACTGCAATAAATATTTGTTCTATATAGGCACGTATTACGAATGCCAAACGCCAAGTGCGCTTAGCCAGTGTTTTCAAAGTCCAAATGCCAACAGTATTTCAAAAAATTCAAGAAAAATTTGATACAAAATTTACTAATATGGTGAAACAACAGCGTTTGCAGTTCGTCTTGCAGCAAGGTGTATCAACTATTGAAAGTGTTGTCAATTTCGTGAGAAAGACAGTGGATGAGAATTCTTGTATTTCAGATGAATGGAGAGTCAATGATCATAAAAACATTTCACTCCGTAAGTGAGCTTGTTGGACCTGAATTTGTTCGTTTATCTCTTCATGGATATGTTACTGGCCAAGAGGTGTTTCTATACTACAATAAATTAAACATAAGGCCTATACACCATATGAAAACAATAAATATCAATGAAAGGACAAAAACATAATTTATGCAGCGATAGCACGCCACACAAGTGATGTACATGTATTTTTGCAGTGAGAGATAACCTCCATGACAAGAAGATCAGTTAAGGAAATTGCAAGGTGAGCTAAATTGTTTATTAGTGGGCCCTCAGTTTTCATATGTAGATCAGACAAGTGAAGAAATCTCGAAAATATCCCTCGCTGCGCAACCTCGCTATGCAAGTGTTGTAGCTCACAAGTGCGTAACGCGTTGTAGTTGCACGCTACACAACTGTGACATAGACAACTAGTCAGCTCCAGATCAACATCCACATGCCATGCAATTGTACCAAGTCACCCTCATCGACTATAGAAGCTTAAAGCCATTTTGTATATATTTCATGATTCTCAATGAAGAAAGGGTTCTCCTTGAAGGAGGAGGAAAGTCCATTGTACGGTGTTATTTTTCTGAATATGTATATGAGTTAATGCAAAAGCTGAATGTTTTTTTTTAAGCAGAGATTTATGATAGTGATGTTCTAAGTGTGTTCCTTCCTATGTTCAATTTTTATTTCCAATTTTTTTTAAATAATCCAGTATTTAAATTGAGATATTTTCTTGGAATTCATCTTTTATTTGATGTTCCATTCAAGTGTGAGATACTTGTTATTTTGTTAAGATTTCATGTTCAGAATCCATCTTTAGTTTGGTTTTTTTGTTCATGGAAAATTATTATTTTCCGTGAATCCTCTAAAGTTACATTAAGAATTCATCCTAATCTAGATGCTCTTGGTGTAATGGGATGTTAATCTTGTATTTTCATCTACTATCTCAATACTAATCTAATGGCTTAAAAACATCACTTACCTTGCTTCTGTTTTTTGAAAGTACATCACCATCCATTGACAATATATAGTTAAGCTCATATTTTTGACTCCATTGCCCAATAGTTTCTTCCTCAAGATTGTCATACCAACCTTTTTAAATTCAAACCTATCTTGTTTGAATTTGACCTCTGTACATTTATTGATGAATTCTTTCATCTATTATCAATCATTAGACATCTGAGAGAGCCCTCTCTGGTTGAAGGGTTAGAGTCCAACCTAAAGTTGGTTTGGCACCATTGTCAAGGAACAAAAGTGAAATTTTCGTTGGGAGAAATGACAAAGTTCATATCTGATTGTTGATGGTGGACAACAGTCAGACAAAAGGATGTTGTAAATCATCCAACTGGCGACTCCATTCTCAGTTGTATACGGATGACAGAGTATCAATGACGACTCCATTGTCTGAAGGTTTTAAAGCTTGAATAAGATACTAGTGACTCCAATGGATTTGATGAAGAACTCAGATGGTACTACAATTGTTTCAAGCTATGAATGTTTGGACTTTTCACAGATTTATGGTTTTCCAAATCCTTTACCCAAGGAGGGATATTGTTTAAGGAATGGTCCAAAATTTAATGGTGAGGATTTGAATTTGACTTTGAAGCATATATCAATTTTTTGTGAATTTATCAAGCTTCTTAGAGTCAAACATGAATATGTATTCCTTAGATTGTTTTATGATTCATTCCAAGGAAAATGTAGAAGTTGGGATGAAGGTTTACTTGCTAAATCCATAGGATATTTTTTCAGTTTTTTGGGTTATATTTTTGGAAACATGGATGGACAAGATAGAATTTGAAGCACCCCTTGTTGTTATTCAAGGTTTTAAAGAATGAAATGATATGTACATTGAGAATGAAGTGGAGAGAAAACTTTCTTTAGTTTTGTCTTATCTAAAGTCAAACAAATGTATCTCCGAAGACAAAATCCACTTTTTAGAGGAGTTTGGTGAAAAAATTGAGAAAGATATTGAAGTTTTAGATGCTCAAATATAGTCCCACAATTTCCAAGATCAAAACCAGTCTTGTGAAAAAATATTTCAGCCAAACAAAAAAGGAGGTTGTGCTGCCCTTTGATGTCGATATTAAGGAATTTTTTATTTTGGGGAATTGGTTAGATAAATCACAGTTGAAACAATGTGCTGATATGGTGAGCACATATGAACATAGCAAGCGGGATAATTTAGTTATAAGATATATTGAGATTCAACAAATAAAACCTATATTCTATGATCCTCTAGTTGATTATATGGAAGGTTTTCCCAACTGGAAGGTTCAACCATGTTTCCATTGTGAAAGCCATATCTACTATCAGTTTCCATTTCTATTACATTTTCTTCTTTTGATTTTGATCGAGGATGGTCAAGTAGTCAAATTATTAAATTGGTTACCTGATTGGGTACACTTGATTTTTCATGTAACTTGATTCGATAGTTTTCTTAAGTATATTAGAGTAGTATTGTGTGAAAATAATCTCATTGGAATAAGTATGTTTCAACAGATTTTAATTTTGGTTTTTAGAAGTGAGTTTTCAATACAGTTTTCAGTTTGCAGTGTGTTTAGTTGAAGATTGAAACATGTTGCAAGTTGCGAAGTATATGTCTTGGGAACAACCTAATGGATAGGCATTGGATCTGCGATTCTTTGCCTCCTCACAGGGAGGACTACTTTACCTATAATTTGTAAACTCACCACTTCTTGTTGAAAATAATTTATTTTTAATTATTTTCTTATTTGTTGGCTTAGTTATCTACGTTGATATTTCTACCTTTCTCTTAGGCTTACCCAGGTTCAGATCTACTATGGTTTCCAACAAATCTCTTTAAAACTATCGACCCTTCTGGTAAACCAGAAGGCAAAACATCGCACAGAATGCAATGCGTAGTCTCACCCGAGATAGTTCTATGGGTGACTGCAACACTCAAGTGATTGCATTTTGGGAGTGAATGGGGATCTCGGATTGTACTTTGTGATCTTCATTCATTTATCATATCATCCATCTATATTAAATACTATGTTGTTATTTATTCATACATGTACAACAATAGATGTAACTACTTCATTAATACATCCATCTAAGATTTAACCATTGACAAAAAAGACATAAACAATAAGAATTTCACATACCACATGATCTACCCTAGCACCACCCCTCCTAGGATACATCCACGAATATTTGGTTGCTTAGGATATTTTATTATAGTTCTGCAAAATATGGAATTGCATGCACAACATTCCTCTCTCAGTTGGATCAAGATCTTTTATGAGGCAGACTACTTCACACCAGGCTCCCCAACTTGTGATATAACCCTCAAGATTCATCCTACTTGCATCTCTATGACTCAACAACCTATCAAAATCAAGTCATGCATACAATACTCTCGAGTGACATCTCTCTAATCTGTGCTCATAATCAACTCAACCTACTCGAACCCCGACCTCGACCTCCTAGGTCTTTATTTATACTACATTACCAGCTTGATAGATGTTACACTTTCTTACCAAAACCCTAGCCCTATCCTGGTTAGGTCTTCATGCATGTGTGCCTTGCATGATTTCCTCCTTTGTATTCATCTTTGCCTTGCACGTGTTTCTTTTCTTTCCACTTGCGCATTTCAAAAATTAGGTATTTCCCCGCCAAAACTGAGTTTCTTCTAAAAATATGTTTGTGCCCAATAGGCCCCCAACAATGACATTGTGACTCATCCCAAGTCACTGCCTAACTCTAGCCTTTGTCACTATTTGTGCCAGCGTGACATACATCTCAGCTATTCTCTAGCATTTCTCCTGATCCTAACTTCTCTTTTCGACCATGTCTTCCACCAGCTGCGAGAATACTGGGGGTTTTAGTAGTCATCCCCATTCCAAGCCTATTCGCTCTATGTTCAGATTTGCTGCATCAATCTCCATGACTAGCTGCTTTTCCTTTTCATGAAGGGGCTCCAATTGATCTTGTCACACAATCTTTTGCACATATACTGTTTTCTTCTCTATTTGTAGTGTATTTATTTCAACGAAGGTCTTGATTTTCTTAGGAAATGACAATGTCTTCTGTTGTTTTATCTCTGCCATTGCTTCATGCACTGTGTCTTCCTTCCCTTGCATATCCTACAATCTCACATATTCTAACAACTATGTCCACAATTGGGTGTTATTTTCCAATGGTTTTGTGATGTGGTGTATTTCACATGCGACGTTTTCTATAGAGGATGCCACATCTTGTTCGCACTATGCAATGACCTTAAGAGGAGTGGTAGGTACTACATGCTTCTCTAGTTCCTTGATTTGGTCCTTGTACTACTCTAAGGTTTGCATGATTTTTCTCATCTTGTCCTGGGAAGATACTCCCTATGGCTCTGTGCTAGTCGGGATGGTGTGAAATACAACGCTAATGCATTACTCCATCTCCTCAACCTTTTGTTGTGTTGCATGTATTTATTTCCCATCTTGGTTTAATGCCTCATGTAGTTCGTTGTTTTCTTCCTACATTGTTTGTAAGTTTGTCATGTCAGTCCTAGATTGGGACTAAATTTCATGCATGACACTAATCTGCAATTTGTAAAGAGCCTTTATCGGGATCTTGGGAAATGCCAAGTCCTATTTCTTCATTTCATTGAAGGGATTCTATGCTGCCTCCTCGTATATATACTACATCTTTGGTGCTATTATGAATTTTGAACTCTCCTGCATTGTAAGATAGAATCTTTCTCCGACATGCCTTCCTTCCATGGTTTGGGCTGCTTGATCTTTCTGTTGTTGCTATGCCCTAATACTTAACTTCTCCAACATAGTTTTTACCTCCTATAATTTCTCAAAAATTGAAATCAGTGCTTCTCTGCATTCTCCCACACCTCTGATAGTCTATCCTCGATTGTTGTCACTATTAACACCACATCATCTATGGTTAGTGATGTATAAGAAGGTGGTTTGTGGGCCTTTACCTTCTTTCTGGAGCCACTGGTTTTCTCCCCTGTCCTCTTTCCTTGGGCCTCAGATGGCTCAAATGTTGTTGGAATCTGAGTATGTTTGTCTCTGTCTTTCCCCATTTATTCTTCTACATGAATCTTATGTGTCCCTGTCCCTACTTCTTCAGTGGGAACTTCTTCCGTTGTGTTTGTTGGTGCCTACTCCATGCATTGTGGATCCTGTATGGAACCACCCTGTGGTCTTGTTTGCATCCTTTTTTTTCTTCTTGGGTGTGTTTCTTCCCCCCACTTGGCCTTGTGTGTCCTTCCTCTTCTTGTTCACCCACTTTGTACTTGTTTTTTGTGCGGGGACTATTCTACCTGACATCTGAGTTTTTGTTTTTGGCACTACTTTTGGGATCATAGGCACTTTCCATTCCTCAGGCCACTCCTTGACCTCCATATGTATTTTCTCTGTCATAACACATTAAATCAATTGTAGACACTCCTTGGATGTGTCCCTCTTTTCCTGCAACCATAGGCTATGGTGCGTTTCCCTGAAGTTGGAAAATTTTCCAAATTCCTGGACAACCTTTGGTGAAATTAGCCATGTATTCACTATCTGTTCCTGTATTTGTGTTAGGTAGCATGCAAATGTACCTATGTTTTCCTTCTTCCTCTTTTATTCTATGCTGCTTCTTAGTGAAATGTAGTGTGTTGTGCTACACTGTCAAATTCTCTCACAGTATTTTCTATAGGCGGGCTCCTTCCATCCTATGAGATAAATGAAGATGAGTAACCACAAGTAGTGGAACTCATATCTCGAGTCTTGTGTATCCTTACAATCCTCCAAAAATTAATTTAATAAGTATGGAGCCCATCTCATCAAACTCCCTGTTGTGCATTGTGCGACAACCACTACTACTCCGACTGACACTTCTTCTTTGTGGAACTTGCACATTATCTTGCATCCTAAGAGTCTGGTTGTGAATCTTGTCAAAGGATCATTGATTTAACTGATCTCAATTCCTCTGTTGTCTCTCTTTGTGCCATACTTGGCCTTGATTTTGTCAGAGATGTACTTAGCCTTCATTTTTTCCTCCAAGTACTATTCTGGCTTCTCCCCATATGTGGGTATCCTGGTAATTTCTTTGATCATATCGACATTGATAGGCACAGCCATATCCATCCACTGAATCCCTCCATGTACTCATGCTAGGAGTTTATTTACATAGTCATTGATATGTTTATCACACCCAAAATGCAGTATATCAAGAAAGTTCATTATCCATATCTTGTAGATCTCGAGGATCCACTCAGCAGGCTCCAACAATGGCACGCCTAATGGAATATGTCCCCAACTCTCCATGTAGTTTTGTTGTAAAAATTCCAGGAACTTAATGGTGTCTGACACGTCATGGTCAGAATACTTCATCGTATTTACCCGTCCGACCATCTCATCATATATTTTCACCCCTTCTGGAATTTTAGGCATGATGAGTGTGACTTCTGCCTGTGGTCGTGATACTACTTGCATGCTACTCGCAACGTGAGATTTCTTCCTTCAGTGTGGCGATGAGGTCCCCACCTGTGGTACACCCTCGTGCGTTGTTCCCTGATCTTTGTTCAGTTCTCAGACCTATGGCGCTAAACCCATGGTTTGTTCTTCATGTTGTGGCCCTTTCCTTCTCAATGTGTCAGATTCTATCCTTTATTTTTCGTCCTCCAATTTCCCAACCTCCTGCTCTAGGTTGCGTTTCTCTTCCACCCGCATGGTTTTTGTTTCGTATTCGGGTGTGTGGATTTCATCCACATCCATTATGGCTAGCACTTCTTTTATGCCCACTTGCATATCCCAAGAACTGGTTCTCATGTTTCTGTCGATCGTGCTCAACCCTCCAACTCTTGGTGGAGACATGATGATGAAATCCAGACTGCAGACTTCTAAATCTCCACTTTCTATCAAAAATGTGCACTCTCCTTCTCTTCAACTTGGCTTCCCATTATTCTCCTTAGAAAACAACACAATGACTTCATTTCCTCCCCTTTTTGGACTTTATATAGGGACGATGAAGTGACAATTGTTCTTCACTTATAGTTGTCACTTTTTCACTTTTTGTTGTGTTTTTTGTATGTTGTACCTTTCTACTCGTTAACTACTCTCTGACACACAGTGTTTTCAATCACTGGTTTTTTTCCATCGCATTGTTAATTCTAATTGTTCTATTATATCAAAATATTCCATGTCCACTCATATGTTTGTATTGTTAAAGTTTAATCTATTATTAGGTTACCTTTCAATTTACTAAATAACAATAGCATAGATAGGATCAATGAGAGAAACACAATCATAAGATACAAAACATTTATCCTGGGAAACCCTCATGGGGAAGAAAACCCAACAAAACTTCCTTAATATAGATAGTGAATACAATGCCAAGACAATGAACCAAACAACACAAAAATTCCTCTCCCAAGGATGCACCTCTCTCTCTTCCTTCTTCCAGTAACTGGTAATTGCAACTTCCTTCAATACTTGCGCACTAGATGAGTGAGTTGAGTGTGTGTCCAAATGAGGTGTTGGCCTCTCTTATTTATATAATCTGGCAGGTGTTGCACTGAGGTGTCTTTTCACTGGCAGGGTCGACTTCTCAATCTGGGTGGTTAGAACCACTTTAATTTTCCTAGGGGTCGACTTCTTACTTTTCATATTACAATTAGGTTTTGACCAATCCACAAAAGGGGATTTGGTAAATTACAATGCCTGACATGATCAATGCACAAAAGGGGATTGATATAATCAATAATAAATATATTTTATCTTTTACTTTATCCACAAAAGTAGATAAGAATATTATTTGTAGTTAGACAATATTTTAACACTCCCTCTTAACAAGAAGGATATTATTTATCTTTTGACAGGTCACTGGATGTCAAAATCAATTAGGTAGAAACATCCACTGGATAACATCATCAACTGGGAAACATCATCAACTGGGTAACACCATTAACTAGGTAACATCATCAACTGGGTAACATCCTCAACTGGATAACATCATCAACTGGGTAACATCATCAACTGGATAACATCATCAACTAGATAACATCATCAAATGGGTATCATCGTCAACTAGATATCATCACCAACTGGATATCATCATCAACTGGGTAACATCATCAAATCGATAACATGAGGCATTAATATCATCCACTTGGTCATCTGGCATCATGATCACTGACTGGCATATCTATAAATCAACGGAAGTTTTGTTCTCTTTATATTGACGTAGAAGATACTCTTTCATTCTTTTGTCTTCACCTAGAAGATACTTCTTTCTTATCTTCACACAGAATATATTCTATGATTTTTTCCATTTCTTTTATGTTCTCCCTTCTCTTGTAGTCATCTATCTCACCCATCCACTGGGGAGGACTACTACCATAGATTCACTCCTAGTCATCCCACATGAACTAGAGAAGCTAAGATGATAGCTTGGGAAAGACTAGACTCCCTTTCCATGATCCACGGAGGATCACGACACAAACCTCAAGAGCCAACTAACCATTCAACATGGTCAAGGTTTGTGTTCTAGGATATGCAAGCCTTGGCTAGAGGAGAGTACTTTACCACTGCCCCTTGGAGAAACATCTACATTCCTCTCTACGAGGGTGGTCACACCCCTCTCTACGAGGGTATTCTAGCATGTCCCTAGAGTATCGAAAACTCAACACTTGGATAGAGGCTAACCTTGGAAAATTTCTCATTCCCCTTCTCTACGAAGGTCTCTTCCTTTTCCTTCTATACGAAGGTCTACCTATGGGATTGGTCATTCCTTCTCTATGAAGGTCTACCTCTGGGATTGATCATTCCTTGTCTATGAAGGTCTCTTCTCTTCCTCCTTCTCTATGAAGGTCTAGCTATGGGGTCTGAAAAAATTTCTCGTGGTCCAAAATCTTTTCATGGTATAATACCATGCTACCCATATGTTGGGAACCATTCATCTTCTTTCCTAACTGCATCAAATCGCGATCCTTTGTTTCAAACTCAGAGACATAACTCCCTCTTGCACTAAACTAATAGCTTGTATTCATCATCCTTGAAGTTGTCTTCTATAATATCCTAGGTGCCTTCTTGAGTTCGAATATTTCTTTCTTTTTGTATTCATACTGGATCAACCTACTCCCTCTGCATCTATAAGAACGGTACTGGAGAAACCTGTAGTTACCTACATCTCATCAGCTATATCTGAGTATCCATCTTTTTCTTCATCTTGAACATTTTTGTTCTGCATCTTTAGGATCCTCTTGCTCCTATATAAATACTGGATATTGTCTGGTCTTTACTAACTGTCACAATATCATACATCCTTCTCATGCTGTCTAACTTCTGCAATTCAAGGCATAAATTCTTTCTTCCGAGACCTGTAAACTTAATTACAATATGCTTTCTGAGACATGTCACTTAGCCAATTAGTCAGTAGCAATAAGAAGTAATAAAGCTATATCATGATTCCTATCAGGGTAGTACACATCGTTTCTTAAGCAAAACTTGTTCAACCATGTACACATCTGAAACCCTAATCATGAATAATGCTTTTGAACTCTTTTTCACTCTAGCTATGAAATTACCAAATTTTTCCCTTACTATCATAGCTAAACACATACCTTTGTCACTCTCATGAGTGATCATACCTGAAATAAATATTTTATCTCTTTCTTTATCCTCTTCTTTGATACTTCCTTCATAAATATACATAGACACTGAAGTAAAATGAGGTTAATTAACATTCTCACAAAAATCTAACTTGTAATGATAAATTATTAAAGTAAACAAGATACTAAAAATAAACATGAATACTTATCTTTTGATTTTGTGTGGGGAGGTTCCACAAACTCTACCATTTGTTATCTTTATTCAGATCAACTATCCTCAACTTAAAGTACATAATCCTCAATTTCTACTAAAGCTTTCTTTGAGGGAGGAGATTCCTTTTCCCTCTCCCACATGCGCTTGCTTTTTTCTTTTCCCTCTGGTTCTGGTACACCCACTGTAACATGTTCTAGGAGATCATTCTCGTCTAGAATCATCTGCAACCTATGCTTCCAAAATTGGAAGTTTGCAGATCCTTCCAGTCTGTCTTATACCCTCATAATAGTAGCCATTCTTTCTTGTAGTAGAAACCCTAGACCTCTGGGCTTATAGAAATAATAGAAAAATCAAATTTCTTGGATCTGAAAACTGAACTCACAAAAATTTGCATTGGACCGAGGCGAGTATGTTGGTATAGTCAGATTTTGAAAATTCCAATTTTTGACCCTTGAAACTGGACCAACGAATTTCTAGATTGGTGCTTCTGGTTTTCTGGTACTTCTGGTTTTTTGGTACTTCTTATTTCTCGATACTTCTGGTTTCCCAGTACTTATGGTTTTCCGGTACTTATAGTTTTCCGGTACTTCTAGTTTTCTGGTACATCTGGTTTTCAAGTACTTTTGGTTTTCCGATACTTCTGGTTTTCTGGTACTTCTGGTTTCCTGGTACTTATAGATTTCTAGTACTTCTAGTTTTCTGGTACTTCTGGTTTTTCGGTACTTCTATTTTTCTGGTAGTTTTGGTTCTGGTGAAAACTAGGGTTTTAGTTTCTGGGAGTTCTATCCACTGAAAAGGTGCGTTGAAGTTGCTAATGAGTTCCTTAGGCTAGGGCACACTTTTCTAGATGAGCTTTGGGCTGAAATTCCTCTTTAATAAAAATCCCTAATTTTCTTGTACGGTAACAATGACATTTTTCTTTTTCCTGTGAAATATGCTCTCTTTACCTTAGCTTTGATACCATGTTAAAGTTTAAGCTATTATTAGGTTACCTTTCAATTTACTAGATAACAATAGAATAGATAGGATCACTAAGAGAAACACAATCACAAGATACACAATATTTATCTTGGGAAACCCCCATGGGGAAGAAAACCCAACAAAACTTCCTTAATATAGATATCCAATACAATGCCAAGACATCGAACCAAACAACACAGAAATTCCTCTCCCAAGAATGTGCCTCTCTCTCTCTTCCTTCTTCCGATAACTGATAACTGCAACTTCCTTCAATACTTGCATAGTAGATGAGTGAGTTGAGTATGTGTCCAAATGAGGCACTGGCCTCTCTTATTTATACAATCTGGTAGGTTCTAAACCGAGGTGTCTTTTCTCTAGTAGGGTCGACTTCTCAATCTGGGTGGTTAGAACCACTTTGATTTGCGTGGGGGCCAACTTCTTACTTTTCATATTACAATTACGGTTTCACCATTCCACAAAAGGGGATTTGGTCAATTACAATTCCCGACATGATCAATACACAAAAGGGGATTGATCTAATCAATAATAAATATATTTTATCTTTTACTTTATCCACAAAAGGGGATAAGAATATTCTTTGCAGTTACACAATATTTTAACATGTATTTTTATCCCATTTCTACTTTTTATGGATTTTCTTCTTTCTATCCTTTTTTTTTCTTTTTCTCATTTTATTTATATTAACTTCTACTATAATACACTATGTACATATTTTCTTACTGCGCTGTAAATTTTTAAGTGCTAGGAGGTTGATTGTCCTTGTACAGTTTCGTTCGACTCACATTGATCATTCCTTTCAGTTTCTTGTCTCCGAAGTATTTTAATTGTACGGATCCACCATCAGTGACAATCTTCACTTCGTATGACCCTAACCAATGCATTCTAAATTTTCCTAGATGATGAAAAAATTTATTGTCATAAAGCAAGACTAAGTTTCCTTCCATAAAATTCTTTCTTTTTCTATGTCTGTCATGCCAGGATTTATATCTTTCTTTATATACTTCCTGGTAAAATCCTGCAAGGATCCTTTCCTCTTCCATTTCCATGAGTTGACTTAGCCTTTGTTTTACTACTCCTCATTATTTCATGTTGTTAATTGTTGCGACACGCAGGCTAGGTACCAGAAATTCTAATGGAACTACTGCTTCCTATGCATGCACCAACCTGAATGGTGTTTGTCCTATCAACTTTTTTCATATAGTGTAGTCATGTATGCACACAATACTTCTGGTATCTTCAAATCCCAATCATCGATGTCGACGTTGCAAATCTTAGTTAAGGAATTCTCTAGGATATTATTGAAGGCTTCCACTGTTCCATTTTCCTGAGGATGGTATGGTGTACTCTTTTGATGGTAGAATTCAAATTCCTTAGTCATAGCCCTGATAGTAATGTTGATAAAGTGAGTTCCTTTCTCACTCATCAAAATCCTTGGGAACCCAAATCTGGTGAGCACTTGCTCAAACATGAAGTGTGTTGTTGTCTCTGAACTGCAATATTTGATTGGTGTGGCCTCTACCCATCGTGTCAAGTATTTTGTTGCCGTGATGATGTATCTAACTCTTGATCTTCTTGTTGGTGGATGAATCAGTCCAACAAATTCTATATCCCATTTTTTTAATACCTGCGACATCACTTGTGGTTTTAAGTTGACCTCATACCTTTTGTTCGGTTTTCCAAGCCTTTGAAAGACACTACATCGCTGGAAATACTCCTTTGCATCTCGGTGAATTGTTGGCCACCATAATCCTGTGTGAAATGCTTTATGCACAATAACTTTTCCAACATAATTTCCTCCAACTATTCCTTCATAGGATTCTGCCAAGATTCTGGGCCTATCATGTTCTAAGAAGCACCTTCTCAATATGTTGTTTGCTCCCATATTATATAATTGTCATGTAATCAACCGATAGTCTATAGCTTTGACTACCAGATTTTTCATTTGCACAGTGTTAAACTCTAGTGGTGCATTGCCTGTACTCAAATATTCAATAATGTCAGCAAAATATTCATCAGCTACCTGGACTGAAAACAACTATGCATCAGGGAATTTATCCTCTAAATTTGTAGGTTCCTCTCCATTGGTGACCCTTGACAGGTGATTTGGTCCTGCATTCAACTTCCCTAGTTTAATTATCACTTTAAAATCAAATTCCTGAAATAAGAGTAGCCATCTACAGATCGTCTCCCCTAACAATGGATCTTTGACTAGGTATTTGAGGGATGAATGATATGTAAACATATTAAAGTGTTTTCCTAGTGAGTAATGTCTAAACTTATGAAGTGCATACACCATAGCTAGGCCTTATCTTTCTTTAGTATTGTATTTATGCTCTAATTCTGATAGTTTTATGCTTGCAAATTTTATAGGATGGTCCAAATCCCCTTCTCTCAGTTGCACCAGAATAGCTCCAAGTGATATGGATGATGCATGTAGATGCACATGAAATGTCTTTTCCCAATATGGGAAGACTAAGATGGGTGTTGTGACCATTTTCTCTTTCAGGGTGTCCAACCCTTGTTGAAAGTCCTGTTATGACCTAGTTTTGATCCATTCTTAACTGTGAGTCCATTTCCCAATGACATATTTTCTCCAATCCAACCAAACCATTTAAAAAGACAAACTTTGTACTCTTATAACTAGCCTAAAATATATTATAAATAAATCTAGATCAGACAGAGAGAGCCCTCTCCGATTCTTAGAGGGATAGATCCAAGACTCCATGTGGTTTGATGCTACCTTTGTGATTGCCTCCACAACCTTATGAAATTTATAGAGTGCTAACATAGTGGAAACCATACTAGGGAACCTTTCTTAGAAAAGCATATCAAGTTCTAGATATGATTACTAATGGTGGACAGTGACCAGACACAAGAAGGCTCAATCATCCACCTCGCGACTCCAATCAAATCTAGATCAGTTCCAATTCAAAGACTCCACTGGAGGATGAACTCATAACATGACTAGACCATCTAAAAATATCACGTATTTAAGATGGAACTTTATCTAAGATATGATAGGTTTTATTTTTAATTATTTATTCCCTTCTCATGATCATTGTTATAAGACAAATCGGTAGGTGCGGACACTAACATATCTCCCTAGATCCAGCTAGATCTAGAACAAAATAGGACAAGACACGACTCTTTCCCTAAGTTGTAGTCATTGAATCTACTAAAGAAAAGGAATAAATGACATACCTTGATATCGCTTCCTTAGGTCTCTGTTGTTCCCACTTCACTCCGGTTCTCTCGTGAAGTCAAGTCCAAGACAACACAAACAAACCAAAGTGAAGATAGAAAAGTATATTCAATGTCAACTTATGCATATGATCAAGGAGTTACACAATAAAGTAAGAGTGACTCTATGGGAAAGGGACATGCCACTGTATCATATTAATTGAAAGTATAAGATACAACCTGATCACCTTGATGTCGCAAGCTTCCTTTCAGTGACCCTTGGTTCCAACAAACACACTTTCTCTGTGCTTGCATGAAGAAGATTCAATTCCTCTAGATAGACCAAATAGAGTCTTCAAGCTTCTGTCCAAGCAAGGTTCTTCACACAATTCTTTCACCAATTCTTCATTCAATCTTACTTAACCTTTTCCATGAGAAAACTTTCAATATATAGGAGAAGGAGAGATGGTTACATGGATGAGGATGATCCCATAAAATCTAAGAAGTCAGTAAAATGACAACCATGTGAATGCCAACTCATTTTCTAGAAGATTCCCTTCTAGAACCCTCGAGACCTCTTCTCCTTTCCAAGATTAAAAACAGGTTCGCACCCTATATATGGAGCAGACTATGAGAAGATTGCACCCTAAGTGTTGGTGGACTACGATAATGAAGGATTCTTTCACCCTAGACCATAGGTAGCCTGCGAACTCATCTTAAAATTATGTTTTTGGAAGAAGACAGGAGCCACTTTTCTCAGGCAAAAAGTCCTTGTTGGGAGCCTGAATACATCAGTTTTGAGACATCACCCAAGTGACAAAAATCATGTGTAATAGAATGCCCCCCAAAGTATGAGGCCAGAATCTGTGACAGCTGAAATACTTTGTAAACTGCGTGTGTGTGTTAGAAACTAGGAGTGCACCTAATCAGAAACCTGCAAACAACCAAGCATCTGCAAAATATAATACCAATTATGAGTTAGGCATTCCCATACTCAGATCATAAATGAATAAAATCATAAATGTAGGTCATGGCCACCAATTATACACCGTGGATCCATACTGTTGAAATGCTACATAGCCACCAGGAATACACTGTGGATCTATGCGAAAAGACTTGAATTCAGATGACATAGCCACATGACATACAAAGTGGATCTATGCATCGTCACAAATTATACATACTCCATCGCAACCTGGATCAACAAGATGAGACCAAGTGATCTATATTTATGTAGGAACACAATGAAATATAGAAATACACATAAAGATAGAGATGCAGTGGAAATAAGACTTCATTTCATTAATAAAAAATGACTGAAATATGCTTACAGACAGAATGGAAATAAACTAGCTAGGGCATTGGTAGTTTATCTCTGAGAAGAGATGTGGCCGCTACTCGCATCCATGAGAAGATGATTAAAATGAGTCTTTGAAAGCCCTTTTACAATAAACGGGAATGCCAAATTTCCTAGACATCCAAAAACCTAACCCTGGGAGATGAAGCGCCAAAAGTCATGTGGGCCCCGTTTGGGTAAGTTGGTGCATCAACTTCGTGTGGTCGTAACTTTTCCACACGATCTTCGTTTTAGGCGTATGATAGCTCGTTGGAAAGATATATCGGAGGCCTACAATGATCGAGACATAGTAGCATCATTAGGTGCTATTTTGCGACAGCAACATACCCAAAAAAACATCGTTTAGGGCCTCAAAATGGCCCCGGAAGTTCAAGACCCGAAAGAAATGCTAAAAATAGTAAATTGTGCGAAAACTAAAAACTGAAAGAAGCAATGGTGGGGGTCCAAGTGGAATAGGTGGGTGGCCATCAATATCCACCTGGATCACCCTAGGTCTTCAATATCGTCACTGAAAAGTATGAATCTAGCCATGCGATTACATGTGCTAAAGTCGAACATGGTAGAAACCACTTGATTACCGATCATTGATGAAATCGTTAACAAGTGTGAGGGAAATCACCATTAATTTCAATGACTCCCAAGGTACACTAGTACAATCCGATGAATTTGAATAAATGAGCTGAGGTCAAACACTCGATGAAACCTACCGATCAGGGGTCAATAATGAAAACCCACTATCGAAAGCAAGGAAACTTGCCATTGAGGCATGCAAGTTCCAAGGTAGCAGATAATTTCTAAGTCTTGTTTCTGGATAATGAGTTGGAGTTGATGGAACAAGAATCATCATAGGAGGGCCTTGATGTATCCCCCATCAATGAAACAAAATAAGTAACAGATTTTGAAGGTGAAACAGAGTATGAATATAGGTTGAAACGGACACAGGGAAGGTCGACATGGTAAGAATGGACAGCTGCAAATGGTCGACTCAATAGAGGACTTGGATGAACTTCTCTTGAACATATGAATGACACGACCAAGGACTTGGCAGCACTGACTCAGAGATGACCCAGGATATGACCTTGTAGCAAGTCGAATGAGATACAAATGGATTTCCCAAACCAACTTCAAATAATGAATAGGGGGTGTCATGTTCAAGAGTGACGCTTATTGCCGTTAATATGAATACAAAAACACATCCCTTTCCCAAAATTTCCCCCACCATTTATGGTGAGTACCTCTTTAGTTTTACGAAATTTTGAGGAGGATAACATATGCTTGTCAATTTAAGCTTATCCTTTGGACGAGTCCCTCCGAGTATGCTTAACGAACCCTAAGAAGGAGTGGTTCGGTCCCATTGCGGGTCTTTCAATGTTTGTTTAACGAGTCGAAAGATAGAAAACTCGGGGGTTTTTCATGTTTTGAGAGTCTGAAAAACACTTAAAGAGAACTCTCCCAGTTCCTTTTTTGTAAAATAGTTCGACATGACCGAAGAAGTGATAAACTATCGCCCATTGAACGTTTTGTTCATATACTTTTACGATCGTGAACAGAACAAGGTCAGTCGACCATCTTTTCATTTTTATGGAGTGTGAAAAGATCTTAAAGGATACTCCGTTGCGTTCGTCATTTTCATGTGACCATGATGAGTACGAAAAGACGAGAAAAGTATACTCGGTTACATTCTCATGTACTTGCGAGCACGAGAATGAACGAAGACTGAGCTCGAGGTTTTTCTAAAAACCCTAAAAGTCGGTCGTACATGCAAAAAAAAAGAAAAAACATCTGTACTCCTTCACTTGGACTTCAAAGTTGCTATATCTGCAAAAATTCACACTCATAGGACTATTAGGCATTAGGTTTTATAGAAAAAAAAATATAAAAATCAACAAAAATGGTAAAATGTGAATAAATATGGGTAAAAAGGGATTTTACCATTTTCATTTTGATTTTGCCAAGAACTTTTCCCAATACACCTCATTTTCCCCCAAATTTCGTTGCTCAATCATGGGAGGCACAAGCGACTATTTGGCGAACCGTCTCCACCAACGAGGTAAGGTCTTGATCTTCTACCTTTTCCATGGTTTAGTTTTAGTTTTTATTGGCAATTTTAAAGGTTTTAGGTTCATTTTAGGGCATAACTTGCGCCCAAGCATTTTCATAGTTTGGCCATGTAGGACCTATGAGACTCTAGGATTCTCATAGGTGGCCTTAAGGGCACCTACGAGAATCTCACACTGTGTTAAAGGGGCACTTACGGGGGAAGAAAAATGAAATTTAAATTTGATTTTTGCTCAATAAAAATTATGCCAATGTTTGAAATAAGTTGTTGACCCTTCTCTTATGGTTCTTGTGCAGGTGTTTGATCATCACAATGCTGGAGTGGCGAGAAAGAGAACATGAGTAAGATGATGCTATTGTCGGGAATGACCCGGGTATAATTATTTTCCTTCGGGACTGTGGGCTCTTGAAATTCTTCAGGATTCCAGGTATGAGGGCCCAACTCAGATTGTTGGAATACCTGGTTCATATGTGGGACGTGGACCAACAATTGTTTCATGTGGGATTCCACACGTTGACCCTATATATCAAGGATATCTATTTTCTAACAGGACTATCATGGTGTGGATACCATGCTAGCTTGACCGGTAGCCGAGGTGGCATACTCCCTATGAGTGAGTATTATCGCCAATATTGTGTTCCTGAGGCAGAAAGAGGCAAGGGAAAGGTTTCTATTTGGGGGGTCCAAAACTTGACCCATGTGAACCATCTTGTTCAATATAGCACGCATGGCTGGGAGAACAGCTCCACACATGTCTCTCCAGAGCTACTTCCAATACACCATAGAGTGCACAGAGCCACGAGTCTTCAACTGGTCGGATGCAGTTCTCCGCAGTATGAAGAGGAAATTGACGAAGTGCAGGAGGGGAAACTTGAAGAAGTTTGGGTACGGATCACTTTTGGTGTCCTTCTTCCTCGAGAGGGTCCCATTACTGAGATTACAGGTTGATTGGGGTTTACTGACCCCACAGGATCCGAGGATGCTGAGGTGGTGCAACCTCATGGCCCAATACATAGCTGGGCCCATCATCAAGTACAATGATTCATTTTTCGACTGGTTGTGGCCACAGATGTTGATGATTGATGACTACACATACACTAGTTTGGATTTCCAAGGGATCTAGATTTGGCCCTACCTGAGGATGCTCAGTGGGGTGACCTAGGTAAGAAGTACACATTTTGTTCTTTTTAAATTTTTTTGTAATTTTTATCATATAAATGTTTTTATGTTTGTCCAAGAACTAATCCAAAAATCTCTTTTTGATGACATAAATGTGGGGCCATATCGACCTCCAGAAAAATATCCTATTCAGAGGCAAGGAGAGGTGGCTCTAATGGCACAATGGGATGCCGAAGACTATGAGGCCATGAAGAAAAACTTGGAGGGGTTGACCGTTGACATCCCAGCTATGGCTATTAGGGAGATCCCTAGACGTTATCAACGCCATACTGTAGGCGTGTCATATTCTATTAGTCGACTACTTCGTAGGGTGGCCCGGGCAATTGTGTGTTATCATGAGCATCACCCATGACGTTATTTTGTAGAATCTATGAGCTTCACATTTTGAGATTTTGGTCCTTGGACAAAAAAAAATTGTAAAAACTTTTGATCGTTATATACATATATACAACTTCTACAGGCTTATCTTGTGTTGTGTGATACATGTGATGTGATTGGTTTATAAATGGCCCAAATGTCTGTCTAATACATAGTTAGCTAATGCATCAGTTAATTTATTTAGACATCGAGGAATGTGTTGATACTCAATATAATCAAAATAACATTCCAAGAGGCGAATTCATAAATATACCTGTAATAAAGTAGGACTTTGAATAGCATATACATTACTTAGCTATAGTACTACTAGCTGCGAATCGAGTCGTACAACCAAGTGGCGGATATTGAGAGAAATAACATCAATCAAAAATTCGATGAAGGTGCTATACTCTGCAATATTGTTGGTCTCATGGCCGAGACACACACCTCGTAGAGTGATAATTTTGTTTGTAGGGGCATAAATTTCCCAAGTAGCAGAAGCAAGGTTCTGAGTACTACGACTAGCACCATCAGCGAAGCCAATGTGGGGTAGCTAAGACTCTGACATCTGGAAAATAAACAAAATGTAACATAAGTGGTCAAAGGTAGAGACCAGATAACAAAAAAGCATACTACAGTAACACAGAAGAAGTATGATACAATAAAATACAAGTACTCATGCATAGGTGATCTTAGGCATAGTACTTCTTTAAGTACAACCCATTTCTAGGTTCACTCAAAGGGATACCATCATAGTCCACTAACCCATAATCTCCTTTCTCCAAAACTCATCTAATGATATAAGGACCTTGCCACATAGCTTCGAATTTTCCTGCTCCTAGCATATCCCGATCTTGTTTGTAAAGGAGAACCAAATCACCTTCGGAGAAAACGCGAGGCTTGACATGTTTGTCATATTGGGCTTTGATACATTTCTTCTGGGATTCTATGACTAGGGTGGCGTTGCGACGAGTTTCACCTAATCGCATGAGATACAATAGACATTCTTCTTCGACAGAAGTGTTTGGGAGGAGTTTGAAAGCTAGTTTTAGGGAGGGTATCTCACATTCAATCGGTAGAATGTCTTCTAGAACATAGACTAACTGGAATGGTGTAAACCTAGTAGCAGACTTAACGGATGTCCGGTAAGACCACAATGCTGAAAACAACATCATGTGCCAACTCATTTTGTGAATCCCTGTCATTCATCAAAGCATGGTAATGAGGACTTTGTTAATTTCTTTGACTTGGCCGTTGGCTTGTGGGTAATAGGGTGTTGAGTTTTCATGGCGAAGACCCAACTTTTTAGTGAGTTCAGACATCATGAAGTTTCTAAAGTGGCTACTGTGATCAGTGACGATAGCCTGAGGAACACCAAAATGAGCTATGATGTGATTGAATATGAATAATGTTGTGGTCTTTCCGGTGTTGTCAAATGTCGGCATTGCCTTGACCCATTTCATAAAATAATCTATGGCTACAGTAATGTATCAATGCCCCCCGACCGAGTGAGGGTGACATGTCATGAAATCAATACCCCATTTCAGAAAAGGACCAATGGAGACCATAGCATGAAGAGGAGCAAGGTGTGACCTTATTTTATTGTTGTAGGTCTAGCAAGCGTGGCATTTTTGGACGACAATTATACAATCGTTAAATAAAGAAGGCCAAAAATACCCTACGCGCAATATTTTCTGGGCAGTAGCATACCCAGACATATGAACACCATAGGCTCCATAATGGTAGTCATTTAGGGCTTCCTTGGCTTCGTCAAACGTGAGGTAGCATCAAAAAATAGAGTCAATCCAACGATGATAAAGAGTATCACCAAGGATAATATACTGACGGGCTTGGTAGCATATTTGATGATGGTCAGTACTAGACAAATTGGGCCAGAAAGTCTGGGTTTGGAGATATATGATGATATCTCCATACCAAAGATCATCAAAACTAATCAAGAAAAGGGATTCATCAGGTAATGAATCAACTGCTACATTTTTCATCTCAGAGTAGGGAAAGTCTCATATCAACTCGACAAACACTAAGGATTTCTTGGACTTAGCGCATTCGAATTCTAAGTCAAACTCCTGGAGTATCACGATCCATTTGGAGTATTTTCCCCCTAGCATTTGACATGTGAGAATGTGCTGCATAGGGTTGCAGTTAGAAATTACCATAGTCTTGCGAGAGAGGATATAGTTCTGGAAATATTGAACTACTTGGACGACTGCCAAGGCCAGTTTTTCAACATGTAAATACATGGTTTCGGTAGGCGTAAGAATTCGACTCAAGTAATAGATGACATGTTCATCACGAGAATCATCCTCTTGGACGAGAACCATAGAGATGGTGTAGTCTGAGGCTATGAGGTAGAGGAAGTAATCATTACTGTAATCAGGTGGGAAGAGAAGTGGGGTATGTGTCAGAGACAGTTTCAAAGATTTGAAAGATTTGTTGGCAGTGGTATCCCATACGAACTTAGACCCTTTCTTGAGCAGTCGCGTAAATCCAAGAGTTAGTTCGGCATAGTTCGGGATGAAATGACGAAGAAAAGTTTCCTTCCCTTGCAAACTTTGTAACTGGTGAAGCGAAGAAGGAGGGAGATGTTGTTCCAGAGTTTGTGTTTTAAGGCTATAAAACACACCGTCTAGGCATCCAAAATAATAGTGTTTTCTTTCAGATCAATGGACGAGGAAAGGCTCGATCAGATTCAGTTTCTCAACTGTCTCTGCCTTTCTTCTCTC
>ML785462.1:573840-604171 GCA_009831015.1 Picea engelmannii
ATGTTTGGCGTTAATTAGTTTATAATCAGACTCTCATTAAGGATTGATTTAGATCGGGGATCGGGAAATCGGAAAAAACGATGTCAAGTTTACTTGTTCATTCGAACAGCGAAACGCGATTTTCCGATATGATTAACTTAACGATTAAGACTGATTTTTTTTTTAAATGAGATTTAGGAAAATAATGGATTAATAGAATATTAGTGTATCGGGAAATCGGAGGTCGGGAGATCGGGACTTAATGTGTACTGAAATTTGTTTTCATCAAACCGCGAAGTCCGACATCCCGATATAATTTTAGAGAAGACTTCGGATTTTATCATTGTAATTCATTAGAATATTATTCGAGAAAGTATTGGAACATTCATTGATTAATTTTCAATCGTTCTTTTTCTGAGAATAAGCCTTAAGTGTATTTCAAATTCATCAGATCTGAAAATTTTTAATAGTGCAAAGACTCCAGGATAATAAAAATTTGTTCAAGAGAAACAAAATTTAAGTTCTGTTTCAACAGGAGATTAAGAATCGCCTCGACCTTCAAAGGATCTACCCGTATCCCTTGACGTGAAACAATAAAACCTAGAAGTCAGTCGGATTCGACGCAGAAAATGCATTTGTGAGGATTCAAGCATATATGGTAAAACCGACATCAAAGGAAAATGGCTCAGAGGTGTATTCGATGATCTACACGGTGCATGGAATGAGAGGGTAATTCATCTAGATATGGCTGCATGATGTGCTTGATATCATGGAAGGCATAAGACATAGTGCGCTGAAAAGTTGCGCCATCATTTTTTAAACTGAAAGGAAGTGTTGGATAGGAAAAAGTGCCCCAAGGACAAATAAAAGTGTTTTTTTGTTGGTCCGCGGGGATGAAATGGATTTGATTATATCTGTAGAAACCATCCATCAGAGATAAGATTTCACTGCCGGCAAAATCATCGACGATCTGGTCGACGAAGGGGTTAGGAAATATGTCTTTAGGACATTCATTGTTAATATACCTATAATCAATGCACACGTGGATTGTGCCTTTTTTCTTGTCAATCGGGACAATATTGGAAACCCAGCCAATGAGAGCCACCAGGTAAATAAAGCCGACTTTGAGAAGTTTTTTGACTTCAAGCTTGATAGTGGTCACTTTACGTGGGTGGACCGGATGAAGGCATTTCCATATGGGTTTAGCATGTGGGTATGTATTAATCTCATTTATCACAATGTCGGTGTCAATAACCAACATTTATTCATAGCTCCAGGCGAAGACATCACGAAATTCTTTGAAAAGCGACTTGTAGGTGACATTTTCGTCAGGGGAACACGAAGCTCCGATATGCACATTTTCGACAATTCCAGGTTTTATGGATATGTTGAGGGGGATGGTGGGTGAGATATTACTTAATTTCCCTTCATGAAACACATCGTGTGAAACTTTGGGAATGGTATAAATGATGACAATGGTCAACGGGGTCGAGATTCGTTGGTAACCCTCGATGGTGTGTTGTTCCAGGAAGTGGATGGAACAATGATGTCCATTGTCCCAGGGGGTGTCTTCCATAATAGACATAATCATCTCATCCATGGGAAAAATGACGCGAGAAGGATCTGGAGAGAAATCACCAAGAGAGTGGGTAGAAGGGGTTGCCGATTGAATGGCCTGATAGGCGGATTCAACTGGACTCAAAGGCATTTTGTCGCCATAACGAAGATGATCTTCGGGGTTGGGTATCATCCATGGGTCGTGAGATGCAGGGGTTCCGTGAATAAAGGTGGAGATCATGTTGATCAAGGAAATGGATGTATGTGGAACATCGGGTGGTGGGATGGGGAAGGTACCCATTAATGAGGAGTCTTTTAGAAGATCCACACTGACATCCTCATATCCGGGGGGATTTTTGGAAATGAACGGTATGTTGTTGGTATATGCATCTGAGTTAAAGAAGGCTAATTGGTCGATGGTAATTACCTTTCCTTGATGTGGGAAATGCATGACATGGAAAAGAGTCGACACAACTGCGTGCATGGAATCAATCCAGCTATGACCAAGTAGAAGGTTGTAATCGAGAGGAGCGTCAAAGACCTCCACTTCAACTTGGACCATTTTTCCTTCTAACGTAATCGACAATGAAGGGACGACACCATAAGGCTTAAAATCGGAGCCATTAAAGGCTTTTAGCGTGTTGTGGGATTCAGTCAAAGGAGGAGAGTTGATGGCTTTCCAGTAGGTAATAGACATGACACACGTCGAGGCACCCTCGTCGATAACTGTTCTACAAATGTTTTTGTCAGAGACAATAACTTGTATTTGGAATGTGACTTGAGGGGGTAACCTTGGAATGTGATCTTCCAAGTAAAAAATTATTAAATTCGTATCCATAGGGTCGATTCCATCGATAGCTTTCAACAGTGCCTTCCGTTGTATGGGAAAAATTTGAAGGACTTCGAGGACTGACATCGCAGATGGTGCTTGGGCTAGATCTTCAACAATACTGTAGTTCTGGGTAGCATGACCATGAGGATTGAAAGTCAATTTTTGAACGACGCCCTTTGGAGGAGGGTGAAGAACTGTGTCGAGGATTCTTTGTTCGAGATGAAGAGGACCATTGGTAGGTGGATTCGTGGGAGATGGTTGGACCAATGAAGGAGGTATCGCATCAACCTTCTCTTTGGAGGAAGAATAATATTTGGCTCGAGTGGTAAGTGTGATGCCATTCTTCTTTAAATCACCTGTACACATTAATACATAGGATGTATTGGAGGGGGAAGGCTGGTCATGAATGACCAATTGGGCCTGTTGTTGAGAAGGGAAGGGTTGTGACAATACGGCCAGAGTGGGTGGTTTCGTCCCCTTGAAGGAACTTAGTAACCTCGACTTGTCGTGGACAATCCTTAGTGTAGTGATCATGACCATAGATAAGACAAGGGTATCGAGGTTTGCGCTTATCCCTATCGTCAACAGGTGGTGTTTTGGTTCTCTCTGCTTGTGAATTATTTTTTTCCTCCTTATTATTACCCTTTCCCTTTTTGAAGTTGTTTTTATCGGTGGGGGTAGATTGAACAACATTTACCTCAGAAGTCTTGCTGATGGGAGGGGTAGGAGACAGATAATTTTGAACATTAGAAGAAATGGGTTTGGGGTTGTTGCTAGAGGTTTCGACGGAATGCGGCTGGGCATGGAAAGTGCCAATCACACCATCGACCATGGATAATTTTAAGGATGGAAATTTATATTAAAATGTAGAAACCTAGGTTAATCTTACTAGTCCTTAATGTGCAAAATGTAAAAAGTTTGGCGATACTTTTGTAAAATTATTCAAATTTCTAAGGATTTTATATAGTTTCTATAAAAATTTGGCGATTTTTAAGGTAAAATATTTTTATTCTATAGAATTTGGGCGAATAATTTTTAGAAAAAATGGAAATCGACGAATATTGTTTTGGGAAAACCATGAAAAATTAGCCCATTTGCAAAATTTAGCCCCTAAAATCATCTATGTTGTTGGCTGCATGAGAAGTAATAGGAGTAGTTGAAGTGGCAGAAGTAGAAGGATGAGGCACAACAGGGAGTAAGTCATAAAGAGTACCCGTTTGTGAGTAAATGAGGTCAAGGTATTGAGCACGACTAATGGCCTATTCTTCTGTGACAAATCCACCCATGGAGATGTCATGGATGATGTCATTCACGAATGATTTCATGAACCACTCTGCCAACAACTAATCGAGAAGTTTGAGTTTGATGAGACGTCGTCTCTGTCACCACTCATGAATTTGATCGGAGATATGAGTGGCTTTGGTTTGTTTGAAAGAAATTGAAATCTTGGTCCTCATTTCATAGTGGATCAATAATTGGTAGTGGGTGAGGAAATCCATAGCGAGGGTGTTGAAGTCGGCGAAGAAACCTCGTGGTAATTCTATATACCACTTCGTGGTGGAACCCGTGAGGGTTCACTGAAAAAGGCGTAAACAAATAGAATCATCCATCAAGGAGTTAGATGAGAACCAAAGGTGAAAAGTCATTACATGATTGTTCGGGTCCTCTCTCGGTTTACCATCGAATTTAGGGATGTTTGATGGTAGTTTGGCTAGTATGGCAGGCCATTGAGGAGAGTGACAGATTGAATCATTTAAAATCCTCAACAGATCTGAGAGATCCAGGGTGGCTAAGAAAGGTAACTATCTATTCACATGCAGGTACTGGTGACTTTGGGGAGGGAGTCCCATCGAAAAACCAGTGGGACCATAAGCAGTCTTCATATAATGCGAGGATCCAGGTAGATTTTGTTGTTGGTATGGAGGAAAGTAACTCATAGGGTTGTACCTTTGAACAGGGGCCTGGGGTTGAGAATTTGAGCCCCAAATAGGATTAGACATACATGGATAGGGTTGGCCTATACTAGGGGGTATGACGGAGCTCGTTTGAGGCTGTTGCCCCCGAGTTGGTGAAGGATTATGTTGTATAAGATGATTCCAATACTAGACCAAGGATGGAGGTATGTTTTTTCCATAGGGTGGGGTCGGTGTGGGTTTTCCTCCAATTGGGGGTTGTGTCCCAATTGGGATTCATCCTGCAAGGGGGGGGGTTGAGTTTGGCCTCCATGGTGAAATTATCCAACAACAGGAATCTAGTAACTAGGTGTGAAAGATGGGATGGTGCCACTAGGATCAATGCCTCCTATAGAGGATGGAGGAGGTCCTCTCAAAGGGGGTGGAGGAAGTGTCTAAATGAAACCGGGAAGATGGTGCCCAGAAGGAGTGGGACCACCAGGAGTTACGGATGTGATTTGCGTAGGCACGTGAATAGAAGCATTCAACACATGATATCCAGGTGGAAGTGTTGGGGTGACTCTGGGAAAAAGAGGTGTGCCAATGGGGGCTTGGCTAGCCACGGTAATCCCAGTGTGATGAATCGTAGTATCTGTGTAATGGACCATTTGTAGAGCGAGAGTCAAGATGTGGTCATCTCGTAGAGCTTCTGTACCAGGAAAATAATAAGCAGTACTAAAAGGTAATACATATAGATCAAATGTTTCGGGCAGCTCAGGTGCAACAATGATATCAATGCCTGCTCCTGAGCCAAAGAGATCCCGTATAAAAATTCCAGTAGTCCAAAAAGGGTCTTGACCCTCAAGTCCTAGGAAAGGTCTAGTTGGTGATCTAGAAGACTGAACAACTAAGGCTCCAAAAGAATTCACTCACACAATACGTCTCTCAGAGTTGGGATGAAGTCGGAAGTCCTCTCAAGAATTGGTAATTCAGAACCATTCTAGAGAGTTAGTTCTTTCCACTTGTGGAGTGGCAATGTCTTGGACTTCACTCTGTTGAGGAGAGCCCTCTGGTGAGTTGGTAGGCAAGGGTTGAGAACCTTCCAGATTTTCTGGGGGTAAGCCTTGCATTCTACATGAACGACATGGAGGGTCAATTGTGATCGAGTTAAAAACTTACGAAGGAAGTTCTATGGTCAACTTGGGTAAACAAACAGCATTCGCTATTAAAAATATAGGAATCAAAACCAAGCAAACAAGACCTTCTAATTCCAAAGTCACTAGTTGGTGATGAAATCCAACATTGCAATGACAAGACAAGAAGGGGTTGGGCTAGGATGGAAAATTTATGTTGACGACCTGCTTAACAGACTTACACCCCGGTGCAAGTTCCCACACATAATCATGGGTATACCCTCCAAGGAGCCCGAGTGATTTTGGCCAACATCAATTCTAGGTACCGTGAAGACTTTCCCCTTCACAGTCACCTTCTGTAAGACCCTAAGAAGATAGGCTACTAAGGTTACCACCAACAACAATAATGCTTGGGGAAATAGTCGACAGTCCAATCCACACCCAAGGGCAGGGTATCTATCCTGAAATCATATTGAGAGGCTTCCACTCATCATTATGGGTATACCTTCAAGTGACCCTCATAATACGTACAATCTCTACACCGATATCAACAAAGTAGGGTGAGTAACTCTGTCAATCTAAATGTGACCTCGGGTTTGACCCTTGTGTGAGAAGGGCTTCCCAGGACAAAATGATGCAAATGGAATTTGACACTCCTTACCACAAGATTCTATTGTGTGTTTTGTGCTTTGGAGAGTGTATCTCACTACTTATTCGAAAGCTCTAGCCTAGCTAATGTTGGTGTAAAAGAGTCCTAGAAAAAGTTACTAGTTAAATTTTAAAATTGCGCAGTATTATTAAAGGCTGTTGTTACTCAAAGGAGATGGAAATGAAACCGATGTTGTGTGAGACTTTGACCCAACAATGCATAGATAGGAATGAATGATACAAATTGTTTGTTCGATGAATCCTATTTACAGGAGGGAAAGAGGAGTTTTCTGGAACAACGTGAACTATGATGTATGATCTTCTCAGAAATGCAATATCAATCAATCATGAACAATGCAAATTCTCTATTTGTTCTCTTTCAATACTTGAATGCCAATATTTTTTTTGAATAAAAAATTGCTTAAAAAGAGAAAATGTTTTTTAATTTTCACTAAAAATCAAACAACAGTGGTGGAACTAAGAAAAACAAGCAACCAATGAAATATAAATACCCAACAAACACCCAAACTAATCTTTCAATGAAGACAAAAATAACAAACAGACAAGACTAGTCTCTTCAAATGCATATGGATAACAATTTTCCAAGTAATGAGAAATTGAAAAAGACAATTAATCCCAAATTTTAAACCGATCATCAGCTCCCAACCAAACAAGCACTCGGATTTCAAAACCACAGATTATATCCTTGTTAGGAAAAGGTCAAGAGGTAACAGTTGAGAAAAATGAACAAGAAGAGTTTTCGATTTCTGAAGACTAATAATTCATGAGATTCGAAGTCAAGAAACAATCAATCACTGGCTAGAGAAGTTATTTTCACACACACATACAAATCTGGGCATCTAAGGATACAAAAAAACCTTAACCCAAAATATTTGCAAATGGGTTCGCAGGCTAGTAGTGGGGTGCACTGCGAGAATGAAGGATTCTCGCAGGCTAGACAAGGGAAGAGTGCAAGAAGTTTGCATTGAACTGAACAATAAGGTGCGAACCCTAGTGGTTCTCGTAGGCTATAGAAGGGTGCAGTGTGAGAAGGCTTGAAACTAAGAAAAAATTGGAAAAAAGACAAAACTTTTTAAGAAACTTCTGGACCCAGAGAGTCTATTAGGGTCTCCTCAAGACTCAGAGATTGATGGAAATGAAAAATGGTAAGTTAAGAGTGAATGGCCAAGGAAAAACCACCAAAAACCACCAAAAATGGGTTTCATCCCCAGTGGAGTCGCCAATTTTGTTATCGGACAAATCGGTAGGTGCAGACACTAATGTTACCCATGATTTTGGTCATCATGATGATGTATTGATGATGGTGTACTCGGTCTCTTCATAAGAACTTTCTCCTGAGAAAAAGTTATTTTCATCTCTTCCAGAAAACTCATTTTTGAAGACTGTTCGCAGGCTGCGAGTATATTTGCCTGCGAGAATGTTTGATTCTCGTAGGCTGCCTTAAGCTAGGGTGCGAGAAGTTCGCACTGTGTAGAACTGCTAGGGTGTGAACTCTTTCTAAAACAAGAAAAAAAGATGAATTCTTGATGCTTCTAGAAGGGAATCTTCTAGAAGGATAAGATGGCATTCGAATGGTTATCCTAGTACTATATTCCCTGATATTTTGGGATCATTCTTATCCAAGTAAATAATTCATTCTCTCCTATATATTGAGGGAATTCTCATGGAAAATGTTAAGCAATATTCCTTGGAGAATTGGTGAAATAATTGTGTGAAGGACTGAAGCTACAACAGCTTGGAGACTTATCCAAAGGAGTTGATCTTCTTCATGCAAGTGAGCAAGTGTGTGTGTCAGAGCCAAGGGTCATCGAAAGGAAGTTTGAAACATCAAGGTTTAGGTTGTAATATTTACTTTCCATTAATATGATATAGTAATATGTCCCTTTCCCATAAAGCTAATTCCACTTTATTGTATAACTCCTTGATCATATACATAGATTGACTGTTGAATAGATTGTGCTTTCTTCACTTTGGTTGGTTTGTGTTGTCTTGGTCTTGGCTGCACGAGAGAACTGGAGAAAACCGAGAGAAACAAAGATCAAAGGAAGCGATAATAAGGTATGTTCTTTGTTCTTGCATCCTATTTAATTCAATGGTTAGAATCTAGGGAAAGAGTCATGTTCTGTCTTGCTTTGTTCTAGATCCAGGTGGATCTAGGGAGATCGGTTAGTGTCTGCACCTACGGATTTATCCAATAACAAAATTGATGACTCCATTGGGGAACAATCCATTTTCTTTGTGGATTTTGATATTTTTCTGTGGCCATTTTCTCTTGTTTCACTTTTTTCCTTTCCTATCAATCTCTAAGTCTTCAGGATATCCGGATAGACCATCTGGGTCCAGAGGCCTTTTCCAATTTTGCTTCATTTTCCAAAATTTTGATTATGTTCAGACATTCTCACACTGTACTTCATTGCAGCCTGCATGAATAGGTAGAGTTTGTACTCTGCCTTTAGGTTTCAATGCGAGTTTCTCGCACCCTGCACAAGGGTCACCTGCGAGAATCAATGATTCTCGCACTGTGTAATATTGCCTGCCTGCGAACTCATTTGTTCAAATTTTTGGATTTGAGTTTTTGGCATTTTTAACTGCCCAGATTAGTTTGATTGCCTCATAAAAGATTTCTTGGACCATTGGTTGATGTCTTTCTTGTCTTCATTTGCGTGCATGAATAGTCTTAGGATTTCAAGGCTTTTCTTGTCATTTTTGGCTTGACTTTCGTTTCTTGACTTTTCTTGGCAAAACCATACTCTCTAATTCCAGAATTTGAGTGTGTTTGATTAGTTAAGTACCAGTGATTGGTTGAAAGTTGAGTTTGCTTGGTCTTTTCTTATTTTCTTATTGTTTGAAAGATCACTTTCCTCATGCAATTGAAAAGACTAGTTTGGGTTTCTTTGTTTTAACAAAGTTCATTATTGCTTTTAGTGAAATTTTTGAAAAAAAAAGATTTAATTTCTTGCTTTATATTAGATTGGGGGAATCCTTGCATTTGAAGTAGCGAAATTGCATGATTTTTGGCATTTTTTGATCTTAAATTATGAAAACATTTCCCCCTCATGGCTGGGGGGGGGCCATGAATCGTGCATTGGTGTTCAATACCTTTTTCTCATTTCTTGAGAATATTAATATTGATGAGTTTAATATATTTTGGGACATCGTGCATATGGGAATGATAAATGTTTTCTCCTTCTCGTAGCATATCTTTCATCAAAATGAAAATATTGCATCTTAATATCTTTGCATAATTTTCGAGTCGGTCAAAACACCATATTGTCCACGGCATTTTCTTCTTGAGTAACAACAACCATAAAATAAAGCGCTTATAAAAATTGATTAGACATTTTTATCTTTTCTGGTAGCAAACCTACATTAGATTAGTTGTAGGGATTTGGAATAGGTGTGAAAGATAACTTTCCAAAGTTGCAAACAAACATAGAATCTTGAGTTAGGGAGCGGTTAAATCCACTTACTACATTTTGTCCTGGGAAGCCCTTCTAACACAAGGGTCAAGCACAAGGTCACGTTGATATTGGTAGAGTTACTCACCCTGCTTTGTTGATATCAGTGTAGAGATTGCATGTATTACGGGGATCACTCGGAGGTATACCCACAATGATGAGTGGAAGCCTTTTGAGTTGATTTTGGGCTAGATACCCTACCCTTGTGTGTGGATCGGACTGTCGACTGTCCCCCCAGGCTTTATTGTTGTTGGTGGTGACCTTAGTGGCCTATCTCTCTAGGTTCTTACTCGAGGTGACTGTGGAGGGGAAAGTCTTCACGGTACCTGGAATTGACATTGACCAAACTCACTTGGGCTCCTTGGAGGGTATACCCATGATTATGTGTGGGAGCTTGCACCAGGGTGTAAGTCCATTAAGCAGGTCGTCAATGTAACTTTTCCACCTACTCTATCTCAACCCTTTCTTACATTGTTCTCACGATGTTGGATTTCATCACCAACTAGTGAGTTCATTGTGAGAAGGTTTTGTTTGCTTGCTTGCTTACTAGATTTTTAGCGTGTGCTGTTTGTTTTCCTTAGAGGACTCTAGATTGGGTTTTTGTTTTTAATGGCATTGTTATCTCCCAAAAGAGCACCGTCATTTATAAATTTGAAGAGATAAGAACAAGTCCAAAAATTTATTTTTAAATTTTTTAGAGTATATTTGCTGGTCTATTTTTGAAATATAAAGTTCGGAAAGTCGTTCTTTTGGGTCTTGGCTTTCAAGTTTTGGAGTTACAGTTTTTGGTGGTTAAGCTGGTCTTCAAAACGACTAGTTAACCACCAAAAGCTGTCTGTTTTGGTGGATAAAGGTACATGGCAAAGGGCCCTTAATCACCGAAAACTTTCTCACATTCAAATTTAAAATCTTTTTTCTCTTGCACTCGCCAAAGGTCAAGCTATATGTCAACCAACGAATCAACAGTCACCAAAGCCTAGTTCACATGCTAAAGCCCAATATTGAGCATCAAGTCTACTATGCTTATTAAAACTCATCAAATTATTATGAGTGTTTGGCATTGAAATTATACAGGCCCTTGTTGACATTCGCGGATCAGTGATATGCATGGAAAGGACGCGTGGAGGGTTTGGTCAATCCAACGCAACACCTGTTCGAATTTTGCACCATTTGAACTATTCAACACCAAGTTTCATCATTAATGTTTGTGTGTCATTGGGTGAAGTCGAGTTAATGTGCCAAGCTACACCGTGATATGAAGGAGCGACAATGGTTTCCAACGCCAAGCTAGGGTTTCCAGTGCCAAGCGAGCCCAAATCTGCCAGGATGTGCAGATCAAACAAAATGTGGTCAGCACAATTGAAGATTTTAGAAATAAGCGATGATAAATGTATGGAGCTGCGTGTTGAAGAATTTGCAATTACCCAAGACTGAGTCCGAGTGTCAAGAAGAGCACACAAGTGCTAAACTCACTCGAAATATCGCCCAAGTGGTGAAAACACATAGCATATTACTGAATCAGCGCCCAAGTGTCAAGTGCATTAAAGTGTTAAGACGAACACAGTCAGCTGAGAGTACATGAGTATCAAAAGAAGCTAAATACCCTGTCCATGTTTCATAAGGAAATCATGTGAAGGATTTTTCTTCGAAAGGAAGTAATGAATAGCTCATGCATTTCTTCATTTATGGATATTCTCGGAGTTTCCAACTTGAAGCAAAGAACTGGTATTGCCTGATGTTGCAATATGCGACCTCCTGGTATTGCCTGTTGTTGCAAGATGTGCCAAGCTTGGCGCCGGAAACCCTAGAGCAACATCTTTTTCCAGTGAAAATTATGACTCTGATGTCCTTCCTAATTTTAGTGATATTTGGCATTATTGTTATTTTGCTACGAAATGTCATGAGTTATGCATCCACAGAAGGGACAGAAGTAGCAGATGCAGTGGCAAAACTTTCTCCTTTCTTAGCTTTCTCTGTTATTCTAAACGCTTCTCACTGTTTATCTAAATGGGATAATATAGCTCCTCCAAATTTGGATAGCAATCCAGATGGGACACCAAAAAATGGGGTGATTAACTGATCTGCTACACTTTTTATCTGCTATTCATCCAATGATAAAGATATTGGACTCCGATCTTCAGCACATTTTGAAATAGCATGTAGTCAAAGTACTAGATTTGAAGCCAAAGAAAATACCCTTAGCATTGTGTTTGTGGATGAAATTGACGCAGTTGGTAGTCAAATAGGATTATTGCTAGAAAGGAGGGATTCATATCTACATGAGGCAGAGTACCTGGTAACTACAAAATCTTAAGAAGAGCAAGCGCATCCCAGATTTTTAAGCAGCATTCTTTTTGCATTTAAGAACATCATTGATATCATTCCCTGGCAGTTATAGGTTTTGAAGGTGATTGGGGATGAGATGGCAATCAAATCTTATAGGTGGCAGAGCAATTGGCTCATTAGTCAATCAAATCTAGTTTTAGAGGAATCCTAAAGACAACAATTGTAAAGTATCTATAAGTTACATCTCTGGTGAAGATACATTGAATCAATGTTGGAGTAGAATCAACAGCAATTCAACTTCTCATCTCCACAGCAGCAAATACCTTTAAGTTCTCAGCAGTACCATCTCTTCTCATTATCGTAAACAAGCCAAGCTGAGCGTGGATATACTAATGGAGTAGACATTGTTTCGAATGCTAATGCCAATTCTACAACGTTGGCCACAAACACACTAGGACATTCTCAGGATTTTACCACAATGACTGCTTTTGAAGAAAAGCATAATGTCAAGCAGCAACAGATGTAGATTTCTATACAACCTCGTGGATCTGATCCAAATCTGGAAATGAGCCTAGAGGGACAACAATGCAATCATATAGGTAATAAAAATTTTGACATTTTGATTTTTGAACAAGCTTTGACTTTCAGTGGTTTAGGCGAGCCTGGAAGTGCTCATTAACCACTGAAAAGAAACATTTTCGGTGGATAAGAAGCTTAAATCTTAATACAATTAACCACCGAAAGCTTGTAATGACCAGAACACTCGAATTTCTTCCCAGATCAGGATTTTTCAAATCAGAATGAGACGAAACTTCTTTGAATAGTCAGATATTGAATTATCAGGTCAGATTTAAAGATTATTTATAAGGGATAAGGTAAGAAGAAGAGTTTCAATCAGTTTTGGTTCCTTTTTCAATGGCATAATTTCAGGGATTTTTAGCCACACATCATCAGCTCGAATTTATATTTAGAAGAACAGGTTGAAGAAGCCTTGGAAGGCTAATCTTCACGTCATCATCAGTCAACAGATTTCAAGGACCAACGCATAGAGATTATCCTCCTTTTTGGGTGTTATCCCTATCTTTTTGTAAATGTAATTTGACTTTCTATTTTTAGTATAACAGATCCAGTTTTCTAGGATCTGTAAACTATATGTAAAGGCTATAAAGCCAGGAACATTGGAAGAAGAAGGGGTTCGATTTTGAGTGATACTATGCTGTTACTGTAATCACCGACTTATTCTTATTATACAGAAAATTACAAGCTTCTTTCAGTGGTGTTTGTCAGATCTTCTCTTCTTATCTCTGATATCTTATGAGTGAGGTTCTTTGTTGATGCTCATTCAATATGCATGTGACTGTCATCTCATTTGCTGATTGATTTAGTTGATGATCATAAGTTATTTCTTTGGTTGTTAAATCCATTGTACTTGTTGGTATGAAGTATAATCTGGTTCAATAGCCTTTTTCCTCCTACATTCAACCAAACTTTGTCTGACTGCATTACTAGAAATCCTTGTAAGATTTTATATTCCTAGACAGTCTTGAATACACAGTCCGGTACGTAGATATTCATCTTGATCCATAAACCATTTCAACTATTAAAGAAAATATTCCCAAAAAGAGTTAGTTACCAGGCATCTCTGACTTACAGCCTAGGAGAGTTTCCTGGAGAGATAACAGGCGTCAGTTCCCGAAATGACCAATGAAGGAACCTCTGCTCCAGGGGAACCTTTTCTTTTTCCTTCTTATGGAAACATTGGTCCTCCTCACATCGCTACTTTGAGCCTTCCATGTCTCATGATTGGATTGTCGGTGTGGTTGTTTTCCACTCAGGTAATTCCGAATGCAGTAAGTGCTTTGGTCGTAATCACTTTCCCCCAAGAGCATCAACCTCATGTTGATCCTTCACCATCTTCATCAGTAAGGTCTTCTTTGCCTTCTTTGCTTGCAATGTTGCCTTCCGTTTCATCTTCTTCGTCGGGTGAAAGTTATGAAGCTAGTAACATGGTGAATAAGAAGAAGAAGAAAAGAAATATTAAGAAGAAGAAAGATAAACAAGGGTCAAAACCTCCAACCACTGTCAAACATGTTGGAAAACAACCAGTTACTGTTACTCATGCTGGGAGTGTTGATGATGTCAATATCATCCAAACAACCCATAAGCCCAAGTACCCTTGCAGGATTTGTAAGGGTAGCCATCTTCTTAAGGATTTCCCTGGTCTATCCAAGGTTATAGAAGCATGGTTTACACATCCTCGCCAACCCATGTCGTTAGCCTCTGAACAACATGGTGATTGCCTCCCGTCAACTAGTCACGATACTGTTGGGAAGAAGAAAAGTAGAGTCAAGTTCCCATGTATGTTATGCAAAGGGAGTCATCTCACTCACCTTTTTCCTCATATGGACGAAGCCTCAAAATTACTGGAAGACATGACTATTTCACAACCTCAACTCCCAGCCACTTATCGCAATATTTCTCTCAACCCACCTGTAGTTGATGGAATGATCACTCTGGTCCCTTCACCGGTCAATCCGATTGATCATGTCGTCAATATGGTCACGTTGTTAGTTGAACCAGTTGACAAAGTGGTTGATCCGATACCATCCTCAGTCGACCCCACTCTCCTGTTAGAGAGTGATACCCAAGCGGTCGATCTGTTTCCACCTGTCGACCCCATTCTCCCCTTGGAGAATGAAACTCAAGTGGTCAATTTGATCTCTCCATCTATCGATCCTACTCTCCTGGTAGAGAGTAAACCCGATATTGCCCATGTTTTTCTCATTGATACAGAATCTCCCGTGCCAAGGGGTATTCCTCCTTCTCCCATGGAACCCCCTCCAAGTAATGAGGCCATCCGTTTCGATTGGGGTTTGCTAAATGGACCTCGTCTTCCCTCTCACATTCCTTTCTAGATTACAGTGCAGGTTTGTGGTCGGGACGTTCCTCAGACACTGATAGATGAAGGTTCATATGTTAGTATTTTGTCCTCTATTGCTTGGAAAGCCTTGGGTTATCCTCCACTTGCGCCGGTTACACAAAATCTGTTAGCTTTTAACAGAAGAACCAGACAACCTTTAGGGACCCTTCCCCAGTTTCCTATAACTTTGGAAGGGGAAATTGTCTTTATTGACGTCATGGTAGTCCAAGACCCCTTGGATTTATCTTTACTCCTTGGGAAAGATTATGTCTATGCCATGAAAGTTATTCTGTCTACTCTTTTTCATGTGATATCTTTCCCTCACGATGGACGGGTTGTGACTGTTGATCAAATTTCATTCATTGACCCTGCCTGGATTGCCTCCCTAAATGGTTCTTGTATGTAGATAGTATCACCCCTTCCACAGATAAATTATGTGGCGTTGTCACCCATGGCTTCAACTTCTGATGACTTAGATCTAGTAGTTGACATGGTGATCTCTTCGATAGGGTTGTTAGAGTCTGATCTCTTTACTCCTGTCGTGACCCCCCAATAGATGGGTAGCATGGTATTATACCATTGAAGGAGTTTGGACCACAAGAGATTTTTTTTGGATCCCATACCAATACCTTCATAGAGAAGGAATGATCAATACCATAGGTAGACCTTCGTAGATAAGGAGAAAGAGAAGAGACCTTCATAGAGAAGGAAGATACCTTCTTAGAGAAGGGGAATGAGAAATTTTCCAAGGTTGGCCTCTGTCCAAGTGTTGAGTTTTGGATACTCTAGGGACATGCTAGAATAACCTCATAGAGAGGGGTGTGACCACCCTCATAGAGAGGAATGTGGATGTTTCTCCAAGGGGCAGTGGGCAGATACTCTCCTTTGGCCAAGGATTGAGTAGCCTGGAACACAAACCTTGACCATGTGGAATGGTTAGTTGGCTCTTGAGGTTTTTGTCATGATCCTATGTGGATCATGGAAAGGGAATCTAGTCTTGCCCAGGCTATCATCTTAGCTTCTCTAGTTCATGTGGGATGACTAGGAGTGAAGCTATGGTAGTAGTCCTCTCCATTGGATGAGTGATATAGATGACTACAAGAGAAGGGAGAACATAAAAGGAATGGAAAAACTCATAGAATATATTTTGTGTGAAGATAAGACATGTTTTGTGTGAAGATAAGATATTTTTTGTGTGAAGATAAGAAGTATCTTCTATGTGAAGACGAAATAAAGAAAGAGTATCTTTTGTGCGAAGATAAAGAGAACAAAACTTCCAATGATTTATAGATATGCCAGTCAGTAATCATGATGCCAGATGACCAAGTGGATTATATTGATGCCTCCTATTATCCAGTTGATGATGTTACCCAGTTGATGATGTTTCCAAGTTGATGATGCTATCCAGTTGATGGTGTTACCCAATTGATGATGTTGCCTAGTTGATGATGTTATCCAGTTGATGATGTTGCCCAATTGATGATGTTATCGAGTGGATGTTGCTACCTAGTTGATTTCGACATCCGGTGATCTGTCAAAAGATAAATAATATCCTTCTTGTTAAGAAGGAGTGTAAAAATATTGTGTAACTGCAAAGAATATTCTTATCCCCTTTTGTGGATAAAGATAAAATATATTTGTTATTGATTAGATCAATCCCCTTTTTTGGATTGATCATGTCGGACATTGTAATTGAGCAAATCCCCTTTTGTGGATTGGTCAAACCCTAATTGTAATAGGATAAATGAAAAGATGGCCCCAGAATATATTAAAGTGGTTATAACCATCCAGAATGAGAAGTTGGCCCAACCAGAATATATTAAAGTGGTTATAACCACCCAAAAGAAGAAGTAGGCCTTACTAGTGAAGACACACTTCCACATGTGCCAGAATTATATAAATAAAAGAGGCCAACACCTCATTTAGACACAGAATCAGCTCACTCATCTAGTGCACAAGTATTGAAGGAATCTGCAGTTACTAGTTTTCGGAAGAAGGAAGAGAGAGAGAGAGAGGCACATCCTTGGGAGAGGATTTTTTGTATTTCTTGCTTCATTGTCTTGGCATTGTATTGGCTATCTATATTAAGGAAGTTTTTTTGGGTTTTCTTCCCCTTGAGGGTTTCCCAAGATAAATGCTTGTGTACTCTTGTGATTGCGTTTCTCTCAATGATCCTATATATGTTATTGTTATCTAGTAAATTGAAAGTAACCTAATATTATAAGAAACTTTAACAGAATCATCCATGATGTTGTTTGAAGAGCACCATAATTGAAAGGTCGTAACATGGTTGGCGGGGTCTTCCCCAGGTTATTGGACATATGGTCATTCATGTGTTTTCATTCATGTCAACATTCATGATAAGTTGTTATGATGGTAACATGAATCAGTCATGATCATTTATACTTTTTCCATTAGTGTCAAGATGTCCAATAATGTCTTTCCATGTGTAATGAAGTGTCAATGATGGAAAGAGAATGTCAAACAATAACAAGAGAAGCAAGGTTAATCTTAGGAAGAAAAAGTATACTAAGATCAACAAAAGAAAATCACCTTAAGGCTGAAAGCAATTCATGATTATTGTTGATCACGATAGGATGAACAATGTTCCTATGATCAAAGATTAGGAAAATTAGCAACCAAATATCAATGCATAAAAGAATGCACAAACAGTTATTAAATCTAAGGAGAGTTAGTGAATGGAGATCACATTCTAGAAATTTCATTTGATCAATGGAAAGAATGAGAAGTCGACCAATGCACACAAAAAGGTGAGAATCCTTAGCAGTCATCTGATCAAGAAATTGATGGTGTTGATCATCTCATATAGAGGACATCAGTCATATGAGTGACCATGGGCTTGAGGACCATTGGAGTATCGTGACCGTCAGATTATCTGAATACCCATTAGTCGTGAGATCAAACCTGAATTCTCGTTAGCCTTCAGATCATCTTAAAGTGGAAGGATAGGATAAGCGGGGCTAAAGGGTTGATAATTTTATTATCTGAATACCCATCATCCGTTGGATCAAACTTGAATTCCTATCATCTATCGGATCATTTTTTAGTAGAAGGATAGGATAAGCGAGGTAAGATCTGAGATCTCATTTATGTGAATTTTTGTTAGTTGTTGGATCATTCTAAGTGGAAGTATAATATAAGCTAGAAGAGCATCATCATAGACAGATTGAGTCATTCATCCAATATCCTAATCGAATGAACATATTTCACTTCGGGTCTAAATATGTGAGGAGGTTATGCTCCAAAAAGTTTGAGATTTGAAATTCTCGAAGCTCGAAGACCCGAAGAACTGAAATAAATTCTCGAAGCTCGGATCATCCAAAGTAAACCTCAACCATCTTATTCAAGAGGAAATATGGCAGACCATGTGTGCAAACCACATCAGTAAGGACATGTGGGATATCTACATCAACAATGCACGTCAACAAAAATATATGGCAGATCACATCAGCATACCATGACAATATACCACATCAGCCATGATGTGTGGGAGATCTACATCAACAGACGACATCAACAAAAACATATGGCAGATCATGTTAGTAGACCACGTCAACAAGCACGTGTGGCAGACCACATCATCAAGGATGTGTGGTAGACCACATCATCAAGGACATGTGGTAGACCACGTTAGCAAGGACACATGGCATACCACGTCAGAAGAACATGTCAACAAGTACACATGGCATAATCATATGAGGACATGTGTCAAGAGGAAATTCATTCATGCCATGTAATCATGTGACATCAATAAATTACGTCACTTCAGAAGAATTACTTCAGAAGTTTCATGACTAGAAAATGACAAAAGCTCTAAAGTCTAGAAGGATGAAATCCCGAAGTACACATGGTTCATCTGATCCAAAGAAACACTTCGAGAGAATTCTCATTCATCGATATAATACAGTGGAAGGATATTGTAAGTTGAAATAGCCAAATTTTCGGAGTAAATGGTGGCCATCCATCTCAATTCTTGATTAAGACCCAGTCATCAGATCAAGCCTTGTAAGAATCAAATCTGACGATTGATCAGTTTCTGTGAAATAAAAGTAAACCGTCCGATTTGTTTGGGAAATATGATTTGGAAGTTTTGAAAGGTTTAAAAATTTGAAATCCTGAAGTTTCGAAGGTCGAATTTCCACCAGTCGTCCATCTCATTGGGATATTGAATCGTGACCATTGTTTCTGATAAGTGTTGAAGCGATCATTTGTAATAACACCTGGTCATCACATATGGTCATATGGAATAAGAAAAATAAATGTAAATCTTAAATAATAAGCTTGTGTTTCTACGCCTATGTTCATATGAAAATGGTTTGAAGGGAGCGCATCATACATTTCATTCGACAGAGAGTTTCTACGCCTATGTTCATATGAAAATGGTTTGAAGGGAGCGCATCATACATTTCATATGATCTGTTGGTGAACCGAAAATGAAATAGAAGGACGAGTACGATCTAATGATTTGATCCATGTATGTGATCAACTCATGAGGATAGATGAATCGATACACAACCATGATTAAAATAGAGTTAAATCATGAAAACATGAATAAAGAATAAAAAGGAAAAATGATATCAATTAAAGTTTAAGATTATCATTTTAAATGAAAAGGTACAATGGTTCAAATATTGAAAGACACAATTATTCAAACTCACACTAGTTGGAAGACTATATAAGCAAGAAATAATGGTGAGAAGAAATGTAGTTGAATTTTTTGAAATATATATATTTATATATAATGGATTGAATGAATATTTATTCTATCAGGTTGGTTCATGTTTACAAGTTGGGTCTTGTAACAGAGATTTGGGTCTCTCATAATTGTATGAAGATGGTATTCAAATATTGATCTTATGTATTCATTCAAGTTATTTAATAAGTGAAATATTTATTCTTATATATATATATATATATATATATATATATATATATATATATATATTGAGAAAATGAAATAAATATTTGGCGTTCAGTTAATTTGTGAAAAGTGGAAAAATGTCCAAAGTTTTGTGACACTGATTTACCCACCCTTCTCAGTGTCAAGTACCCATTTCAACAATTGGTATCAGAGCAAGTTCCTTCGGCACAGTTTAAACACTGAAGGTAGATTCAGAGGAAATGGGTGGACAAATTGCTATCTCCACAAATGAAGCTCCCTTATTTGATGGAACAAATTGTTTACCATGGAGGGAAAATATGAAAAGATATATGAAGTCAAGAGGATCTAGAATTTTGGATTCGGTAGTATGTAATCCCTAGAACTTAACTACTTCAAAGATCAAATACAAAAATGAAAAGGAATCAAAGAGAAACAATTCAATAGTCGTAAAAGAAATTCAGGATGGACTGTTAGACCAAGTCAAAGAAAAGATGAGCCACTGCATTTATGCCAAATAATTATGGCTTCAACTAGAAATTTGTTATCAGAATGAAACACAAGAAGAAGATAAATCCTATCAAAGTGAAGAACAAAACTCTAATGAAGAGGATTCCTATCAGAATAAAGAGAAAAACTCAAAAGAAGAGAGTTATTATCAATATAACGAAGAAGATAAAGAAAAGGAAGATTGCAATCAAATTGAAGAACATAATATAGAGAAAATGATTTCTAATCAGAATGAAATACAAGATTTGAAGAAAATCTCAGTCAATTGTGAGGAAGACAACCTCATCAAGGAATTGAGGAATACCTCAGTATTCACTAAAGAAAAAATATTAGATTTTAAGACTGTTGTTATGACTACATTTGAAGTGATTAGTATGGAAGTAGGAAATGGTCTATATATTGAAGTCACTAAGGATGTTCTTGATCATATTGAGTCCATAACTATGTGCACTTTAGAAGAGTTGGATAAACTCCAAGAAAAGGATATGTTGCTACTTCAAAAGTTAGATCAATCCAACCATGAAAAGTTTGAACAAAGATTTCATCTAGAAGACAGATAAAAGGAGATCATAAGATTGAAAACCAAAGTTACCAATCTAACATAAGAGATGGAAAAATTAAATACACATGAAAATAAAAGAAAAGAAATACTAAAATAATAAGAAGAATGTTATGTTAACATTTATCCCATGGATGAATTAGAATAAGAACTATCAAAGGCCAAACATAAAGTTGATTGGAGTCTCTATGTATACCACTATGACCATAATGATTTATACTATATTTTTTTGCACGACTACACGAAAGAATATCTTGAAAAGAGTCAAAAGCATATAATGGAAATAAAGGAAATGCTCAAAGACAATGAAAAAATCATATCCAAGAAAAATGTTCAGTTAGAAGAAAAAGAAGAGGAGATTGAGAAATTGAAGAATGAAATCAGTCAAGCAAAAGAAGAAAAGAAGGAAGATGTTGAACTTAGTAGAAACCTTACAGATCTAAAAGAGCTAAGAGAAAACAATGTCAATTTGGAAACCCAACTTGAGGAAGCCAAAAGAAAAGAGGAGGTAGTGAGGAACCAATTGAACAAAAGAGAAGAATCATGTCATAAGCTAGAAGAAGAAGTTGTGATTTTTAGAAAGAAGGTTGAGAAGTCAAACACTCAACTTGAGGAAATTAAAGAAAGTAAAGAAGAGCTAAATATCCAGTTAACAAGGAAATACAAATCTTACCACCTGTTGGAATTGTAAATCATCAATTTCAAAAAGATAAATGAAAGTACTAATGCATATCTGATGACTCAAATTGAAGAATCTAAGAAAGAGGAAGAAACCCAGAAGATTCAAATGACTAAAAAGGAAGAATCATGCCATATGTTTGAATTAAAAAACATCAACCTCAAAAACATTCAGCTAGAATACGATGAAGAAATCAAAGTATTGAAAACTAAAGTTTTTGATCTAACAAGATATTTGGAAGAATTGAGGACATATGACAAAACTATTAAATGCAAAGAAGTCTTGGAAGAGAAAAAAGAAATAGTCATCAATCTAAAGACTCAACTTGAACATTCTAAAGAAATGGAAGAAGCCCTGAAGATTCAATTGCCTAAAAAGGAAGAGTTATGTCAAATATTGAAGTTAGAAATAGTCAATCTCAAAAAGATAAATGAGAAGACACATAATATTGCCAATTTCCAGAATAGTTCAATCATCCTAGATAACATTTGGAAAAGACAAAAATCAGTTCATGAAAAAACTAGTCATGGATACAATAAGAAAGAAGATAATAACAAATGGAGCACCATTTACAAACATGAGAAAGGATCATCCTTATTAAAAGGAAAATATTCAAGTATAAAGCAATTACAAGTCACGGACTTTGTTAAGGAAGATAACTATAGAAGTAAAAAGGAAGAAGAAAATCAACTGACAGATCCTTCAAGCCAAAATAAAATCAAGAAAGGAAACACCTTCAATGGCTATTTATTTTCTTGTCATATCTTTGGCCATAAAGAAATGCAATGAAATAAACTAGAGGAAGGATATAAAAGAAAATCCAATAAATCAATTAGATGTTGGAGATGTAATTTTGTTGGGCACACAACAAAATTTTGTCATACAATGAGATGTTACAACTGTGATAGGTTTGGGCACAAATCCCAAAACTGCAAATACAAAAAGTCAATATTTGAATAATTCATTCAAATCAATAAAAATTCCTAATAAAAGTTGGAAGAAGAAAGGAGATGACAAATCTCCAAAAACACAATTAGAAAGAGAAGATCCAAAAAGAAGAATATCTCACAGAAAGATATGAAAACGAAAATCTGAAGGAGAAAGAAAGAAAGATGTTATTACACATGAAAATGAAGAAACTAATAATAAGAACATGATGGGTAAAATCCCTAATAAAGAATGTGAAATTCAATATGAGATAAATCAATCTCAAGAAAATGAAGTACCTATAGAAGAATATGGGACAATATCAAATTCCGATGATGTCATAAGTTGTTAGCAAAAGAAAGAAAATACAAAAAGAAGTTTAAATTGGTTTTTGCAAAATCAAAGGATTATGCCAAAGAGTTTCTAAATTAACATATTGAAAATATTGACTATATATGGATTAGTGGTCAAAACAAAAATCATTGGTAGGGCTAATTGTAGAATACAAGAAGAAAAAAATAAAATAAAGGTAGCAGAGAAGTTCAAGGAGTATCATTGAACTAAGATCAGTTGATAACAAAATTGGTATTTAAATCAATTGGTATAATTCCTAAATTGATATTCCTATGAAATATCGAGACAAATAAGAAGCAGATCAAAACGATCAACAATATTCATACTCTTGTGTTGGCACAGGAGTAGACCCAGGGTTCATCTCTAAAAACACACCAACAAGCCCTAACTAGTGGCCCTTTCGGAAACACCTGTGAAGCATATGCAATGTCACCCAAAGTAGCAATAGGGGGTTGCAGGACACAGGTGTCTACAACTAGAGAAAATGAAAGTGGATCCAAGGTAACAACACACAGAAATATAACTTCTCTTACTAGGCATAAACCTACTTCGTATAGTTACATCTCATATCTAACATAAAAATGCATCAACAGAGTAACAGAAGAAGAGAACACAACATCAATCACATAAAACAACAAGATATACATGGTTCACCCTCTCCCTAGGGCTATGTCCATAGAACTATGTTTCTTGGTATTATATAAAGCATACAGTTCTATCCGTGCTCTTAGCTTGTGGATCTCTCTCTCCTTCTCTCTTCTCTCCCCTCCCCGCGCACCTAGTTGCAGGGTTGATCTTCACACCCATATGAGGATATTACAATACCCAAGTGCTCGCACACATAGCACTTCTCTTCCTCACAAAAATAGTCTCTCTTTCCCTCAATCTGCAATGACCACAATCCTCTCTCCTTACAATTTCCAACGATAACAAAAACAACAACCACTCCTCTCTCATATAGGTTCTTATTTATACATTACAATAGCTCACCGACAACCTTTGGCCAAAACCTAAGTGCAAAATCCCTAGATACCAATACCCTAGGTGTCTAAAACCCTAGGTCAACTTGTCCTACTTTTCCTAGACTTTGCCAGCCTGTCTTTCCTTATTTCCCGTGAAGTGCTCCAAAGCATCTACCGATGGATTTTTCCACTTGTTGAGTTGTCCACGATCCATATTCCTTGTTGATTTGTTCTCCTCAATATTCTCATCCAACGACTCCTTCTCCCATACTTCGCTCTTTCTTTTCTTCCTGTTTGACCACTTCAACCTCATCTCAGTCAGTGTGTCTTTCACGCATTTCACACTTCATCTTTTCTCCATTAATATTTTCTTTCTTCCATAAGCAAGGGCCAGCAGGCCCCCAAAACTCACCTATGAATCATCTCGAGGCACTTTGATATGAACCTTCTATTTTACCTCGACTTCAAACTACACAGCGTAGCCTATGCTTTCTGCTTGGTTCTTCCCTACTGTGTGAATACTATATTTTCTCTGTCTGGTACCCAGTTTCAACTACACCTGGTACCTAGACCCTTTTTCTTCTGATCTTACTAAGATTTGCAAGGAAGTTGGTTATCATAGTACAATTTCAACTGGCTCTCGTTCACCAAACCTTCCTTCCATTCGCCCTTTAAAGTCTTCAACTGTGCAACTCCTCCCTCTATAAGATTGACAACCTCATAAGGTTCAAGCCAATGTGTTCTGAACTTCCCTGGATGCTTCATGAACTTGTTGTCATATACCAATACTGGATCTCCTTGCTTCAATACTTCCGTCTTGATGTGTATTGTGTGAGAGGCCTTTTCTCTTTCCTTATGTACCTGTTGATGGAATCCTGCAATAAATTTGTCTTCTTCTAGTTCTACCAACTTCGCGAGCCTGTATTGAATAGGGCCAATTTTATCCATATCTGTGAATGCTCCAATTCTCAAACTAGGAACTAAATATTCCATAGGCACTACTTCTTCAAGACCATAGAACAACTTAAATTAAGTCTTCATTTTCAGCTTCTTACAAATGGTTCTATAGGCCCATAACACTACTGGTATTCTTAAATCCCAATCATCTCTATTGACACTGCAAACCTTCGTCAGTGTCATCTCCAAGATCTTGTTGAAGGATTCAACTGTCCCATTCGCTTGTGGATGATATGGAGTGCTCTTCTGATGATGGACTTCAAATTCCCGAGTCAAGGATTATATAGTCTTATTAATAAAATGTGTACCTTGATCACTCATAAGGGTCTTCAGACATCCAAACCTGGTTATGATATCATCAAATATGAAACTTCTCTTGCTTCTACCCATCTAGTCAAATATTTTTTCGTAGTGATTATGTATCTTGCTCTTGTGCGCTTTCCTGGTGGATTTATAGGTCTGACGAAATCAATGGCCCAATTCTTGAATACCTATAAATTTATCTAGGGTGATAGAGGCATCTCATCTCTTCTAGAAGGTTTCCCAACTTTTTGGCATACATCGCAGGCTCTATAATAGGCCTTAACATCCTTGTATAAAGTATCCCACCAGCGGCCATCTCTAAGAATCTTCCGTGATGTTGCTTTTTCTGTATAGTATCCTCATGTGATGCCTTCATGTGCTTCTTCTAGAATCAATGGCCTTTCTGCCTCCATAACAAATCTCCTCAAAATATCATCAAGTCCCATCTTATATAGTTGTCTAGTTATAAGTGAAAAATTTTCAGCCCGCACTGCCAGTTGTTTCTTCTCCATGATTGTATATTCACGCAACGCCATTCTTGTAGACAAGAATTGGGATATCTCGGCAAATTGATCATCAACCTTCATGATGACCAACAACTATGCATCTGGTAGTGTATCCTCCAAACTAGTAGGCTCCTCTTTGTGCTTTAATATGGACAAATGATCAGGTCCCTTGTTCATTCTTCCTGGCTTAACCACGATTTCAAAATCATATTCCTAAAATAACAGAAGCCATACACATATCATTCCCTCCAACACTAGATTTTTTACTAGGTATTTCAGCACAGAATGATCAGTGAACATCTTAAAGTGTCCTCCCAACAAGTAGTGTTGAAATTTTTGTAGTTCATATACCATAGCTAACCCTTCTCTTTCAGTGGTAGTATAATTTATCTCAGCTGTAGAAAGCTTCCTACTAGAAAAGGATAACGGGTGGTCAATATCCCCTTCTCCTAGTTGTTCTAACACTTCTCCCAATGCAATAGAGGATGCATCGACATGCACATGGAATTCCTTGCTCCAATCTGGGAAAACCAGAATAGGCATGATAACCATTTTTTGTTTCAGTGTGTTGAAGCTCTGATGGAAGTATTTTGTTCATTGAAACATGCAATCTTTCTTCAAATGATTCTCCATAGGTGTTGTAATCTATGCATATCCCTTTATGAACTTTATGTAGTATCATGTATGTCCCAACACAGTGCACAATTGTCTAACTGAAGTATTGGAGGGTATATCAACAATAATAGAAATCTTAGATGGATCTACCAACAACCCCTTCTTACACACAATATGGCCTAGAAACACTCCAAAGGATGAAAACAAGATGCACTTCTTCAGGTTCAGATCAATCTAACATTACCTGCACTTATCCAACATTAGTCTTAAACATTCAATATGATTTTGCAATAAACTAAAAATAGTCCAACCATCAAAATAGACTTCCAGAAATTTATGTAAAAACTTCTTGAATGCTTCGACCACCACCCTAGAAAAGATGGTTGGTGCATTCTTTAATCTGAAAGGCATCAATGTGTATTGGTAGGATCCCCATTTTGTGGAAAATGTATTCTTATGGTGATCTTCCTTGGCAATCCTAATTTGGTGATAACCTGAAAATCCATCTGTGAAGGAGTAAACTTCTTGTCCTCCCACATTATCTAACGCTTTGTCAGTAAAGGGTGTAGGGAATGGATCATGCAAGCATGCATCATTGGGTTTTCTCAAATATACACATATTCTGATCTCTCTTGTTTTCTTATCTTGAACGACCATAGGGCTAATCCATTCTGATTCTTCAACAGGTTCTATGATTCCTTCTTCTAACATTTTGTCTAGCTCAATCTTGACTTTATCCTTGTATTTGGGATTCAATATATAGGGTCTCTACTTGACAGGTCTTGCGTCTGGTTTCAAAGGGATCTTCATTTCTCACATGGGCCCCTTAATTCCCTTCATATCAGTGAACTTTGTTGGAAACAAGTCATGATATTCATGTAGTAATTCGGTTATCTTGTCAATAGTGGCATTGTCCCAGTAATCTCCAACATTGGAAATATTAGGTGCTTGTTCTGTTCCAATATTAAATTTCTTGATTTTAATTGGTTGTCCAATAAAGGGTAATTCGACTCTTGTTCCTTCTATGTTTCTTTTTCCTTTTGTTTATGTGATGTTCACCTTCCTAGGATCATCGTCTTCATTGACATTGATATTGTAACAGTCTTGCAATTTTTGAAGAGGCGCAGTCTATTCCACCTCTTCTTTCTCAATAGGGAGGGTAAGTGCCTTCTCAAGGATCCTTTGTCTTACAACTTGTAATTCTTGGTCTACTATAGGGTAACAAATTTCAAATAAAAATGTAGTTACAAAATTCAGAGTCATACCTTGCCAATCTACAGTGATAAGGCACGGTTCCTGTTGAAGATACCAATTGATGGGAGTGTTGTCTAAAGTGTTAATGAATTTGTGCACCCACTGCTCTTGAGGAATGTTTCTCCAGGATTCCTTTCAACTTCACACATGTTCCTTCAAGCATCTTCGACCCATGTATCTAACTTCGCATCCTCCTATTTGTTTTGAAAAGTGTGTTGTCATCAAAGTGCGACATTGCACCCATTCCATGATGTTCTTTCTATGTGTCCCCCACCATCTTGTTGGAGTTTCTTTCAAGGCCTCATCCAGTGAAAAGAACCTTTGTTGTACTAGTACAATATTCTTCAAATTCCAACAAGAAAGAATCTAGATGATTTAAATCATCAAAGGTATGTAGATTACTTACCTCTGTTCCAATCCAACGAACTTCCCTGGTGAATCTAGCACATCTTTGTGTAGAGACTTCATACATTTTGTTCTGTCAATTATCTAGTTCTTCCTTTGAGTTTGATGAGCATGTGTTGTCACTTCTCCAACTTAAATTTCCATCTGACATAGGATTTTTTGTTCCAGAGTCTATACGTAGGGCTAGGAAGTATAGAGTCTAGGCATCCAGAAAAGGGTAAAAGATAAGGGAAGGAGAAAAAAACTGGAAGAAAAACTATAGTTGATTTCTAAGTTGTCTGTGTCTAACTTCCACTTGTTCTTGCGTGGTTATGTCTTGTTCAATGGCTTCCCATGAATGTTCTAGTTCAACCTGGGTGGTTGTAGTTTTTAGGATAGTGTCAAACAGGTTTAAAGCAATGTTGGTTTGGTCTGAGAGGTTGGGTTCTATGTGTTGGACACACCTACCACACTTAGAGGGGGGGGTGAATGAGTGTGGGGATCTTTTTCCCAAAACTTCCCTCTTACAAAAAACTCATTAGTTAGCATTCGACATTTACTCATTTCTCATTTCTATCATTAATAATCAGTTAGATGTGAATACATATCAGAAACATATATCAACAATATATCATCAACAAATCATCTCCACAAGGAACACACAGAACATAAGATGCATGTACAATTTTTCTTTTTATTATGGACTTCAATCTAGGGTTTTTTCAGCAACAACTGAATAGAGTAAAACTCTATAAGAGAACAAGATCTATATGCAAGACTCATCTTACATTCTCAGCACCAACTAAGATGAGGCAACAATCCTCAACAAATATCAATCTATACCATAAACAAGAACATCAACCATGCACCAACCCGTGCCAAACATCCTATAATCAACCTGTACCATAAACAAGTGCATCCAACCATGTACCAAGTATATATCAATCATGTGTCAACTACTCATCAACAATGACTCATCAATATGTACCAACATCATCAACTATACACCTCATGTATGTGCCAACTCATCAACTGCTTGTCTTAACCATGACTAGTTTTGGATTAGTCAACAATCCTAAATTGAAATAATCATAACTTTGTACCTGTAATGAATAAAGATATGAAACTGATACACAATGTTCTTCAGTGTGTTTTATGCAATTCCTCCAGGTGGAACTACTTGTAACCTCTCAGAAAAGGAGTTATAGAAAAAATGGCATACCTCGCTGAATTATGGATTATTCTAGAGAGCGACCTTGTAGAGTGTGCCCCGCATGGAATATTTCTTGAATACATATGAAACTATTCCAGAGAATACCAAAAACTATAATATAACCAACACAATTGGTCTCACTGAATTTGGATATGTTATGAAGAAGTTATGACGTTTTTACCCGAAACACTTGTTTTTGACTAGTTTCAGGACTGGTCACAAACCCTATTTTCCACGGAGTGTAAATCCCAAAATACAACGACCCACAAGATGAATTTTACCACAGATAATTGGATATGTTTTCTCACTTTCATATCAATTTCAATATCTGAATCATTATATAAAAAAGTTATAGCAAAAATGGTGAGATGACCTGTAAATAACATACCTTAGAAAGCACCATCAAAAGAATTTATCCTTCGTTGCATTTCGGCTTTATTTTTTTCACTTTCCTCAGAATTTCAGCTTATATATCCTTGATTACGTCATTCACCTATAGATATTCAATATGCTCAATTGTTCCACACCACAAATGCTCAAGAAGCTCTCACAAGAAGCTCTCCATCAATACTCCAAAAGATATTCTCACAAGAAGCTCTCCATTGATCCACAAAAAGGATGATCTACAAGAGACCATTGCTATCGTATTTATTCTTTCATCCTCCAGGTCACTTAACCCATTTTTAGGTCACTTAACCCATTTCTAGGTCATTTAACCTATTTTCCTTATTTTAGGGTTAACCACTTTCCATAAATAGAAAGTTCTCCAATACTTTATTATTTAAATATTCCTTCTTGATTTTGTCACCTTACTTTATCATTTATTGATTTTGTCACTTCTATTGATTATTTAAATAAACCACCTTGAATTTGTCACTTTAATTTATCATTTAAATAATATTAACCCATTTCTAGGTCACTTAAACTATTTTCCTTATTTTTAGGGTTAACTACTTTCCATAAATATTCCTTCTTGATTGTGTCACCTTACTTTATCATTTCTTGATTTTGTCACTTATCTTTATTATTTAAATAATCCACCTTGACTTTGTCACTTTACTTTATCATTTAAATAATGATTTATTCTTTTAGGTCACTTTGACTTCTTTGACCTTGGGGCCTTCAAGCCTTCATGTGGGGGTCCTTCATCTTCGTAAGGCCATAACTCTCAAACCATGAGGAGTTATGTGACATTCCACATACGACCAGAAATGGCATGACAAGAACTATCCATATAGGATAGTTTCACCAACAATTTACTACATCAATCAATCTCGTTATTCCACATACAAGCATGGGTCCTCCAACCATTCTTCTAGGATAACTCAATCCACAAAGCGTCTTCCTGTGAGGGATTTCACCATAAGGGGACCACTTTGGAGTTCATCCGTTTGTGCACCTTATCAATCATGATAAGACAATAACGAGAGCATGGGTCCTCCAACCATTCTTCTAGGATAACTCAATCCACAAAGCATCTTC
>ML785462.1:609903-622041 GCA_009831015.1 Picea engelmannii
GTCTTCCTGTGAGGGATTTCACCATAAGGGGACCACTTTGGAGTTCATCCGTTTGTGCACCTTATCAATCATGATAAGACAATAACGAGAGCATGGGTCCTCCAACCATTCTTCTAGGATAACTCAATCCACAAAGCATCTTCCTGTGAGGGCTTTCACCATAAGGGGACCACTTTGGAGTTCATCCATTTGTGCACCTTATCAATCATGATAATACAATAATGAGTCATCTATACATTTTTCCAACAATGTATCATATACCAATGAAACCACATCGATCCATCTTCATCATGTATGAATGACAACTCATTGATCCATCTTCATCTATGCATTCTCATCAAGAACAATACATATTATATTACATCAATCATCAATCAATCAATCCTTTGACATCAATCAATCACTTGACATCAATCAATCAAACCATTGGCATCAATGACAATATGATCCAACACTATGTGAGGTTGCCTTGCATCAAGGACAAACATTTAAGGAACAAAGATTTAAGAGGTTGTTGGTTTTTTTTTGAGTTGTTGATTCATTTTTTTTATTTATACGAGAGAAAAAGAAATCCCATGAGACAAATTAAGAGTTTAACAAATTGAAGGTCGTCTTCCATAACTAAGTGAAAAATTTGGAACCATGTATGAAACGAAAGGAAAACATATAGCTGTTAGACAATGTGAGGCATCATTTCGAGAGGAATCTCACGTTGTAACAGAAGAAGAAAAATAAGAGAAACACTTTAATGAAGAGTAAAATATAGCGATCTAAGTAATACACAAGTCTTGTACCTGTTAATAGCTGATACAGAGGAAAATCTACAAATAATTAGATAACTAAAACATGATTGCCACAGTAGAGGCTATACCAAATTGTAGTCAAAGCATTCATCAAAGATGCATATAAAAATGTCATGAATCATGAAATAACGGAAGAAAGCACATAACTCAATCTTGATGGAATATGGAGTCTTAAATTTGCTTTGTATTAATTCCTGGCGATGGAAAACTTCTCTATTACAATCGACCAAAAGAAAAATCCCCTACGTTTTTCTTCAAAATGCCCATTTAAACAAGCCTAAAAAACACTTCAAATTCCATTTGTTCTAGAAACCTTTGATTACAATTGAGGAAAGTAAGCATTTCATTTCCTTGCTCTTTGTCTTCCCCCATGTGGGTAGAACACCTTACTTTCTTTGCTCTTCTGGCTCTAGAAATAGAACAGATTGACATTTGTCGCTATTTAACACCAGAAGCCTACCCTTTCACCTGCTTAATGCAATTGACACACCTTTCAACCAACTAGGCTATCAACCTACAAGGCTCTGCTTGGTTGTTGGCCTCAAAGGTGTAACAACTCTTTGCCAATTGTGGCAACCTTTTTCCCACTTGTGAGTCTTCCGTGACGATAGAACGAAATTGTAGACTTGGTTGTACTAGCCATTTGTCCACTTGGACCATATCAACCTGGCTTATTTGGGATATTTCAGCTTGCTCCTTTTATTCATTTTCCTTGATATCTATCAGGTGTTTATTTATATTGATTTTGTCCAGCGTCCCAGCACTACCTTCCTTATCAAGGTCTAGAAAAGATTTATTTATCAAGGTGAATGTTTCTTAACAAGAATTTCTCACCTCCTTATCTCTTCCCTTGCTCTCTGATATATTTTTCTCCCAACCCTTTAGTAATATATTCCCTCTAGTTTGTTCTTTGATGGATAATTTGGAGCTACTGACTGCCTTTATGATCGTTATGGATATCACAACATCTTGGAAAGCAACCTGAGCCACCCCAACTTCTCTTTCTCGCAAAGAGATATCTGCTAGCATTTGATCTATCATATGAAAGTGATGTTGAATGGTTCCCACTTTTTCAACCAAGTCTTGTTGAGACGCTAATACCTTCTGTCAAATTTCGGTATCCTGGGCTTGAAAAACCTTTATGTCTAAAACCTGGTTTTCGGCAACATCCAATTTCGATTGTAACTATATAATTTGTTTCAACTGTTGGATTACCCGTGTTTGGCTTATTTGCGTAGACTGGAGCACGTGCTCAAGGTCAAATATAAGTTTCTCGATCTCCTTCAGATCAGCTATTCAGGCTTGCTCAAGGCTTTTTCTCATCCCATCCCTGGCATTTTCTTCCACCATAGCCAACTTAGCTTCCAACTTACCGATCAAGATGTTCTTCCATTTCAACTGGGCCTTCAAAGTTCTGACTGAGTACTGATTGGTTATAATGTAAGCCTCCAGTGTTCCTACTATCTCATCGGTGAATTCCTCCTCTTCTATGGCCTTTCCTTCTGTCATGATTTTAAACCTTTTATCCATTGCGCCATCTTTTTTATATGATTCTTGCTTCACTACAACCTTCCTTTTCTTATCAAATAAAAATCCATTTGGAGGTAACTCTTCCACGGAAATGGGCGTTAGCTCTTCACTGAAAATCCATCCTGCATTGGGATTCCCCTTTGTGAACTGTAAGGGTGTGATAATAGAAATCAAACTATTGATTTCCTTGGATAATTTTTTAGGGGTAGTGTCTATGACTAGCTCTTTTGATGTGGTCGGTGAGGTGTCTTTTGCCTTTTGTGAGGGTATCTTAGCTTGAATTAGTACCCACTTTCCTGACACAACTGCCTTCGAGTTTTTCTCTCCTCGATTAGGGATTTTGGCTCCCTGTTTTGAGGTATCCTTTTCTTATGTCCCTTCCTAATTTTTCTCCTTGTCAGGACTTGAGTTCTTTGAGCCTTTGGCTTCTATCTATTGTACGTCTGGAAGCTTTAGGATTTTTCTCTGTAAAATTAGGGGGAGGCAACTCTTCCAATTCTCCTCAAATTTTAGGAAATCAACCATATATCCAGGTGGCAAGGCCTGAATCTAGATCAAGACTTCATAGTAGAACCTCTCACCTTAGAAGATTTCATCATGGGGTGAATCCTCATGTTCGTATCTCTTCAGGCCACAATTCTCCAAGTGATTACTCACAACCTTATCTGGGTCGTGCTTTTTGAACTCAATGTTCACCAACTTCATTTCCTCCAAAGTCGTGGCCTCGGCTTTGGAATGGCCAAAATCTAATAAAGAGTATGACCCAATGTGAATGGGGAAGCATGGCCAAACCTTCTTTGACATTCCTTTGAGCTCCTTGATTATTCCACCGAGCACAGATTGTCTAACGATCTCGTGACATATTAGCTTATTTGGTAGAAATAATGGAAAAACATGGGGGGGAATGTAGGTGCTAAAAACCCCGATGTATGAATACTCTTCTTCTATATACCAATTTGCTACATTGTTCTGGTTGGTCGTGATGTTATCTGAAATCTGAGGAGGTGGATGGCCAAAGATAGCAACATGCATTGGTACCATTACCCAGTTAAAAATCTTGTAGATGAAATCTTTGGCCTTATCCTCCAAAATCTTCGAGTGGTACACATGGATAGGCTCTGCATAAGACGGAGTCCAACTCCAGCTCATCAATGGGAAAGGTGTCATGAAGAAAATAACGTCCATGATGTAGGCATACATAAAGAATGAAGATGTTCTCCCGCTGGCTTCCTGTGCTCGATATTCAATAATTCAACTGGTAAGAAAGTCCGACATCAGTTTGGCCCGGTCGAAAGAAAAACCTTCAGAGACTGTATAAATAAGAAGCACCCATGGGAGGAAAAAGTGATTTGTGTCCTTCTCGTACAGTGTACAGGCCATCATCGCTACATACTTGATTTGTGGCTCTAAAGAGGAGATTGAATAAATTCCATGAGTATCGGCCTTAAATTTCGCGGGGTGTGAAATCTAGTATTTGATTAGATTGGATAAATGTTTCCCAAACTGCTCTCATTCCTTCTTTTTGAAATCCTCTAGGAATTCGGTATTGTAAATACGATTTGGAGTGGGTGACAATTTATACATTGTTTGTAGGTGCTCTGGTTTGAAATACCTGACTTCTTCCCTCTGTTCATTGAAAATCATTCTGTTCAGGAGGTCTACATGGTCCAGTGCCCATCTGACCATATTATAATAGGGGAGAATTCGTGGCCTTGCTGCTATTTTTTGCATCTCTGCTTGAGCAACGATTTTGTATTTGGTGGACATGTCATCATTCTCCTCATCACAGGAATCATCCGAGCAATTTATCACCTCGGGCTGCAAAATATTGGAAATATGCATCCATGTTTTAATAGTATTGATACTTCGAGGCGAAGTATCAAAAACAATGTCTAAGCCTTGGCCTGAGCTCTCGACGACTTCCCTGGGATTTTTTCATGGAGCCATGGTGTATGACCTTGCAATTAGATCCCCTTTCGCAAAAGATTGAAAACACAAACATAAGTTATCTTGGTGAAATAACTCTACACACAGTAGAAAGAAAAGCTGTGATAATGAAAGAAAACCCTCTGCTTAAACAATTAAGTTGGTGTTAGTCCTTGTCGATAGAACGGTTAAATGGTTTAATGGAAATATTTTGGCAAATATGTGGGATCTTATTGTCAATCACTTCAGTGAAATTCAAATAAATGCCATAAATATTTGATGACTTGTAACTTGGAAAAAGAGCAGAAACGTTAAAAGCTTCATCCATAGATCATACAGTTAAAAGATGCTCAAGGCATTAATTAATCCATCTTAGCTCCCTTAATTTTGTTCTTTTAGTACTTTATCCCCTTTTCGACGCTCGTCGTATCGGATGATTTTGCTTCTAGCCTTTGAGACCCAAAAGCCCGAAATCACGATGGTGCGAGCTTATTTATAATTTGTGATTTAACTTAAGCTTTTAATTAACCCATCTTAATTAATGAATATCACAACTTCAGGGATCGGAGTTACAAAGGTGTTGTGTTTTAAGGAAAGAATCGTCAAGTTGCGAAATCATGATAGAGACTAACTATGGTTTAAAAAGATTACTCTTGATATTTACCTGAGTGACCTGAAAATACTTCACAACTTCTCACCTTGGAGGTTCGGAAAGTGTTCGACGAGTAACTCCCGAAACCCGAGAGCATGAGGTGATGACATCAAATGATATTTACTTAAAGGCTCAATTACGGTGGTTAGATTTAAACCTTATCGCTACTTCGTGCATCGAGATAACATGGCTTGGTAGGTACATCGTGAAATACGCGAGATCTCAAAATCCATCTTTTGGGCTTAATTATAACCTCTTACTTATTTAGAAAGAAGGGCAACTCAAACCTTTGAACCAGGAGTATAATAATAAAATAATACGTTCCAACATAGGCTCCAACTAGGGATCTCATCTTCTTGCGGGACCGAAAGAATAGTAGACCAAGTGCCTGTATTGGGTAAATGGAGTCATTAACCTTCTTTTGCGAAACTTGTTTGGAAGGAGGATATAGAGGGAACTTTGAGGTTTCAACTTTATTTTCGGAAAACTTTCAAAACTCGACATGCTTTCTAAACTCAACTGCAGTCCATTCAAAAACTTTTCCTTTATCGAGACTGACATCGGGTTTGCTTAATATGGTCCAAACAATTTTAGGAAATTTAGCAGGTGTTGTAGGTTTTATCTTGCATCCAAACGAAGCAAATTCCATGCTTTAAATCAAGGAGACCTGCATGAACTTGGGCTGTAGATCCAGTTTCGAAAAGGCTAATTACTAGAGTGTAATATAATTGACGTATGACACCCTTACAAATATATTATATATTGCTTCACTGCCAGCGAGCCTGTTAAGTACCCTGGTGAAGTTGTCTGGTTCCCTTTATTGAATTTTCTTTCACCACTCCAAACTGTGATTTTGCATTTAAATGCTGAGATGAGGGAAATCATTTTATGAATTTCCTTTCATCATCTCTTTGGACTAGATGGGGGCAATCAATTATGAATTTCATTTCACCATTTGTATTATATATTACTTTTGGAATATGAAGTGTGGGAAATCAATTTGGTTTAAAGTATACCAGGGGTGATATCTGTGTAATATTCACTATAGTGCTCTGTCACCTTTCTTTGAGCACTCTGGACCAACTTTCTCTTGACCTTCAAAAAGTCCTAGTCTGCAGGAATTTTATGGGAGAATTTATTTCCATGGGTCTTCCTATGAGCAATTCTTAACCATTTGAAACTTGTTAAAATGCCTAAGAGAGTTAGGATGAACCTACACATAAATTCATTTCAGCAAGAGACTGAGGAGTCGTGAAGGACAACTTATTTTCTAAGATTCGTTCGCCAGTTTCCAGAACTAAAGTGTAACCTCTTCTTCCTTTGTGGAGGGTATGGGAAGGTGTCAGAGATTAAGGATAGAAGTCTAGGGATGAAAGGAAAAAGGAGAAGGATTTGGACTTCAAAAAACTGGATGTTGACACACAATCCTGACTCTTGGAAACCCTTCTCTTTTTTTTTTTTTTTTGTGTGAGCCTTTTTAGAATCCACAGTAAAATGTGTTCTTTTAAAGACATATCAGGTGAATATATCATACTCATGAGACCATGCTACATATAAGTGGTATTCGTTTGAAAACCCATATACTTAAAAAATTCATACCTTCACCTTACCATTTTGTTCTCTTCTAAAAAACTTTGTCACCTGTTCCGGGTGAGTCAATTTTCTGATACATGATCGTATGTTTTCTCCTTTTGTTGTTTGGGTTGTAAGACAAAATCTTGTAAGGAACAACATGAAGAGTATCAGTCCCTTCAAGATTTATGGGATTTGATGTGTTGGAAATTTCATATCTCTACTTCTAGGAAATCACTAACCTATTTTATTTTTTATGAAAGTGAACTTACCGAAAAGATATAAAAAGCATAAAACAAAAACCGGTATATATAGTGGAGATTCAGAACTCATTTATTGCATATAGTGATTTAAATAATGCCCATTTACAGGGGCGTTGAGAATTTTACCGTCCAAATTCTCTAATAGAAATGAATTCGACCCTTCAGAAGATGAGATGTTGAACGATCCATACCAGATATGATCAAATTTACCACATTTTTCCGAGTCTTCCCTTATAGCATCCCATTTCAAAACAAAATTTCCGGGGAGGAAGTCTCTGTTTTTGGCCTTATGGTCGAACATTTCTTTCATGTTGTCGTGGTATTTCTGCATCCTTTCATCCACCTCGGTCCTGTGTTGTTGGACCTCAATCAACTGATTTATTCTTCCTATGACATGGTTTGGCTCTTCTTTCTCATATTGTCAGAGATTCATCATAGGGAGCACTAGATTTATAGGTAGTACCATGTCAGTCCCGTATACCAGTTGGAAAGGCGAAGTGCCAATAGATTTCTTTGTGCCTATCTGATTTTCCCACAAAGCGTACTTGAGATGCACATGCCAAGATTTTTTATTTTCACTTAGCACTTTCTTAATTATGGTAATTAAACTTTTATTTGATGATTTGGATAACCCATTTCCTTGAGGGTAATATGTGGTGGAGTGGCCCAATACGATGTTATATTTTTGGCAAAAACTAACCATTGCCATAAACTTGAATGCCTGGGCATTGTCCATGACTATCTTTCGAAGATAGTCGAATCTAGACAATATGTTATCTTCCAGGAAATCTATAACCACTGAATCAGTTGCCTTTCTATTTAGAATGGCCTCCACCCATTTGGTGAAGTAATCTATGGCAGTCATGATCCATTTATGTTGAGTGCTGGAATGTGGGTTGATTTCGCCTATAAAATCCAATCCCCATTGTTGAAAGGGGGATTCTAATTTTACCGGGACCAGAGGTAAAGCTGGGAGTTTTTGTTTTCCTGCGAATAACTGGCAAGGGTTGTAGGCTCTAACTTTGGCATTGACATCTGAGAATATCCTAGGCCAATAATATCCCGATCTTAGGATTTTATAAGCTATCGCCCTCCATGCGTGATGTCCTCCACATAACCCTTCATGAAATTCGTTTATGACCTTTTTTGTTTCAGATTCCACTAGAAAAACTTGTAGGAAGCCTAATGGGTCCTTCCAATACAATTTTCTTTCGAATATATAGTACTTCACTGCATGTAGCTTTAGTGTCCTGGTCTTAGATGGAGATAGATCATCAGGGCACTTCAGGGTCAATACGTAGGAGACTATGTCTTTATACCAGCTTGATGAAACAAACCTCTCTTCGATTTTAGTAGAAGATATTTGGTCATCGAAAGAATATATGTCCACATATTCTTCATATTCCTGCAGGTTATTTATCCCAAGTGCTTGGAAATTCGTTTCAGCCATGAGCTTAGCCAAACCATGTCCTTTTACTAGTTTTGTTGACTTCACTTCTAGATCGAATTCTTGAATCTTAGCGAGACACCGACCCCTATTTCCATCACTATCGGGATGTATCAATATGTCTTTTACAACACATGTAGGTACATATGCTATCACCTTGGAGTGTAGCACGTAAGTCCTGAAATATTTTAGCACCTTTACCATAGCGTATGCTTTTTTTTCCATTATATCATATTTTAATTCGGAATCTCTAAGACTTTTACTGAAGAATGTTATCGGTTTCTCAAAACCTTCCTCATTTTTTTGGAGTACCTCCGCAATTGTGTGTTTATATGCGAATGAGAAAATCGGAAACTCCTTCAGGTAGTCAAGGCTCGCTAGTACAGGTGCTTTACTTATAACTTTCTTTATCCGAGAAAATGATGCTTTGGCTTCGGCCGTCCATTTGACTGTACTATTTTTCTTTAGCATATCTATGATCAATTTCATGATTTCAACAAAATTTAGAATGAACCTTCTCAAAAAAAATATTTTTCCTATAAAAGACTAAATTTATTTAACGTTTCTAGGAATATTTATCGTGTCTATAGCTTCAACCCTTTTAGGATCGATTTTAATTCTATCCTGAGACACAATATGGTCCAAGAGTTTACCTTCTTGCATTGTGAAATGATACTTTTGGGGGTTCAAGGACAAACCAAACTTTTGGCATTTCTCGAATGTTTGTTGGAGGTGTATCAGGTGGTCTTCGTCAGATTTAGAGAACACAGTCAAGCCGTCGAGGTAAATAACCACAAATCTATCTCTTTCATCGACGAAGGCAATGTCCATAGATCTCTGGAAGGTGGCACCTGCGTTCATCAAACCAAAAGGAATTTTTTCATACATGAATGTACCCCAAGGTGTAGTGAAAGCGGTTTTCTCCTTATCATTTTCGTTGACCGCGATCTAATTGTAACCCAAAATCCCATCGATCATCGACATTCTATTAGCACCAACTACCTTTTCTAAGATGTGATCTATCTTGGGTAGATGATAATTTTCCTTGAGAGAGGATTTATTTAGGTTTCTAAAATCTATGCACAATCTGATTTCCCCACTCTTTTTCCTAACCAGGATTAGGTTCGCCACCTAGTCAGAGTACCTAAGAGGCACCATTATTTTTGTGTCTAAGATATTTTTCACTTCTCTTTTGACCACGAGAAATAAAATGGGGTTGATATGTCTGAGCTTATGTCTGAATGGTTTAACTCATGGTTTCAAAGGTATCTTGTGTTCAATCACAGAGGTGTCGTAGGTTCTCAGCTCATCGTAAGTCCATGCAAAAACATCCTTGTACCACCCGAGTAAGTATGCATACTTTATTTTAATCTTGGGAGGAAGGTACTTTGATAGTTTCACTATCCTAGGTTCTTTGGCAGTGCCTACGTCACAGTCTTTGACCTCCTCTGGTTGGATCTACAACGTAGACTTCAGAGGCATGTCATTTTGGTCAAATAGCCTTTCCAAAGGTATCAGGCCCTTAGGGATCTGATTATTTTTTAACACTAGCATGCGATGATTTGCAATTTTTTCTTGGAACTCCTGAGGCTCCTCCCCTTCCTGCATAATCCAGGTATGGTCATTTTGGTTTTCCTGGTCAATGTGAGTTTTGGAGAAATCATCCACCATTTCCATAAACTTTCTGATTTGTTCTTCATCTTCGAATACCTACCAATGTTGTATGTTGTTTGGTAAGGATGGTCTGTGCCTTACCTCTATGTGGTATTTTAATTTGAAAGGGGTAGGGGGTGAAAAATTCAACGCTTCTTTGGCCAATGAATTGGCTTGCTGGTTTTTAGCTCGTGGGATGAAATAAACCTTTACCAACAAAAAGAAATTTTCCATTAGATCCCAGGTGTAATTTCTGTAGGACCTCAGTCTCGAGTGCTTGACCTGGTACTACCAATTTACCTCCTTCGCAATCCGTTTTGCATCCCCATAGACCTCTAAGTTATTTATGTTTAGCTTCTTGGCAACTTCCAGTACCAAGACTAGAGCTTCATATTCACATACGTTGTTTGTGTAGTCTATGTCCCACTGTAGCCTGTAAGAGAAAGGTATGACGAATTCATTTTCAGGTGGTACGAACAACACACCCACACCTGCTCCTTCACATGACGAAGCACCATCGAAAAACATTTTTGAAGTTCCAGTGCTATACATATTTTTAGCTGTATTTTCAGTTTTGATTTCATCAATATAAATTTCTTTCGTACAATTATTTTCACTATCGTCAAAAGACAGAATACAATTTCCTAGGTCTTGATCGGAGATATAAACAGGGTAATTGTTAGGATTCTGAGGATCACTTACCGTATATGCCAACCGTGTTTCCCTCTATAACTGAGTGAACTGCCCGCCAAAAATAGGGATCGTGGCGTAGGTCATATCCTGCTGAAGGGATCCCCCGAGCTTGGCTCCCCAAGATCTAGATAATAGAAAACCGTACTTTGGGGGTATATCAATGACAACTACATCCATTAGGACATTTTTTACTAGAATTTGGGTGAGGGAGACTACTAAATCTTTGATTATGCCCATGTACTTAACTCTCCTTGAATCGAATGAAGTAAAGATATCCATAGGGTCTGGTGATTTTGAGACCTAGTCTATCCATAATGGATTTGGGCATTACATTATGAGAGGCCCCACAGTCCAACATGCAATTACACAATAGTCGATCGTGCACTTTCAGGGTAATATAGAAGAGGGTGAAGGTATCTTTGGCACCTTCAAAATGTGGACCAAAAGTGATATTAGGCTTATCATCTTCCAAATTTATCACGTCAGACTGACTCTCTAAATCTGAAAAATTTATCATCTTGGTTATTTTCTTTTGGCACACAGGATTCTTCGCCAACTCAACCAAAGGTATTGGTATCTTGATCTTATTTATCTCATTTTCTAGGCAAAAACTTCCCGCAATTTTATCTGTTTCCTTGGCTGAGACTTCAGACTCTTTCCTATCCATGTTATTTGTTTGCACTGTTTTATTTTCGACGGTTCTGGGCATTTCAGGTGTCCGCATTTCAACTGTATTAATTCTTCTCGCTTGGGTTTCATCCTCCTGTACATTGATATTCTGCAAGTCTACCCCTCTATTATTCTGCGTCTCAGTCTCTCTCTGGACGGGCTCATATGTCTCGCCCCTACGAAAAATTTTATTGGGTTGAGAAGTCGACACAAGTTTGTTTTTAGGCCTTAGATTTTATTTATGTTGGAGCTCAACCATTATGGTGTCGATCATTCCTTGATAAGAGAGATCATTAGAGCTATTTAGGCTACTATTTGCACCTAATGATTGTCCAATGTTTAGAGATTTCTCATAATCTTCTTTTGTCAAGTGAGGTTGTATAGAGTCATCGCCTAAATTGTTTACGTTTTCTTCCAAATCCTCGAACTCTTACATATCATTTCCTCCAATAAAACTTTCATTTTTTAGAGGTGTTTGAATTTTTTGATCTTCATTTTTAATCTGTCGTTGTTGAATCTGAGGATTGGGGTTTCTCCTGAATTCTCTCTTAATGAATTGATCAGATTTGGATTGGTCTAACTCCATTCTTGATATTTTTTTTGATAGCTCTTTTATTATCCTAGCCATGTGTTGTTGGGTATTCTACCCTACGGACTAATAAGCTAGGGCTCTAAGCTCATACGCAGATCATGACCCTCAAGACTTAACTTTTGACCTTCTACCCGAATCTAAAACCCCTTTTTTCACATGTACACAAGAGAAGAATGAACCAACCTTTTTCTGACAGTTGAAGTAGATCCTCCGTTGAGCTTCTTATCTCCTTGCTGCTACTGCTCCTTCCAAAAGCTTCCCTGCAATCAAGACAAGACTATGCATGCATGCTACTGATCTATTCTAAGGTTAGAGATAAAAACACAAATCAAATAACA
>ML785462.1:647455-670712 GCA_009831015.1 Picea engelmannii
TCAATCTAGACCACCACTATGGCTCATTAGTTACTCATGTATCCTATATCTATTGTAAATTATTCACTCTTTGAGTGTGGAATACGGTTAATGAGAATTCTTCCATTCTTTCTATCTTGCTTCTTCTTTCTTAATTTCTCTTTACAAATGTGTGTAGTATTTTATAGCTAGATCTATTCTGTGAAGGTTCAACACATTTACATGGTATCAGAGCCGACGAACTGCTAAGCAAAAGCTACACCAAATCATTTTTTGCAGGTACAAAAGAATCAAGACAACAAAAGATGAATTATTCGCCGAAAATACTTCTCACGCCTCATAACTATTTGGAATGGAAGCCAAAAATTTTATTCTACTAAGATGCAAAGGCTTATACCAAATAACCATGGAAATGGAAGTAGAGCCTGATTCTGTCGATGAGAAAATTGACTTTCTCAATAGACAAGATATGGCCATAAGAAGTATCGGCATGTTTGTTTCTCCTGAACTTTTCCATCAAGTATATGGAGAATCACAAGGATTAACTTCAAATGAATTATGGACCAGATTGGAGGTTCTATTTGGGAATAAATAATATTGTGAAGATTTCATACAGGAGGTCAAACAGATAGAGCCAGAAGAGAAGCCATCAAAAGATCAAGCCTTTTATTATGAAGAGTCCTCTACAAACATTTTTGTAGAAATTTGTATTCCATTAATTGAAGATGATGTCTGCTCCATTTCAGATTTGTTTTCTGAAATTCATGTGGAATATATATGGCATGCATCTCAGGAGTCACATGAAGACACTTTTGCATGCACCACGCATGCATCTCAGGAGACAAAAAGGGAGCCGCGCACATCAAATGCCATTATGATATTTTTTGAGCCAAATTTATAGAAACAAATTGGATATTTTAATTTCTCTCGGGAAAATATCCAATTTAAAAAAAAAAACCGTTCGAAACAAAGTCCAGAAAGTGAAGTTATGATCGTTTTAAAATCAACAAAATTTCAACATTTTTCTGGAAACGGCCGCACAGTTTTCAAAATTTCATCCAAAAATTTATTTGGATATTATTCATTACAAGAAGATAAAGTGGATATGTGTGGAAATATAAATGATGCATATACTTCATTAGATCCGTGCAAACATCTACATCTTCAACAAAATCTTCAAAGAGCACAAAATTTCACAGTTGCGAGGTCTTCTTGGAGTGAAGGACATGGTTGCTTAGCAACTTCCTTTTGTTCCTTATCATTTTTTATTTTATGCATTGTAATTTGAGGGGGGGTTTTGTTCCCATGAGGTTTTCCCACTTTCCTTGTTTATTTCAATGTATCTTTTGTATTTGGGTATCTAACATGGCCTCGTAGTCGGGACCCATTCTTTATTTTCACCATAGTGATGTTCAGGGGGGTGTTGGAGTTACTTCACACAAACCTAGGATTTATTTTTCCTAAGGTTATTCATTATTTATTAGTCATAATTAGTCATTATCCAGTATCCTATATTTTAGGGGAGAATATTCCACCTGGAGAATATTCTCTTTCAGTTGACACTTCAATTTGACTAGTTGAGTTGAGTTTAGTTGTTGCATTGGTTTTGTCACCATGCAACATTTGGATCATGACCAACTCAGTACTCTTTGTTCATTCATTGAACTGAAGACTAGTTGGCTAGTTAACTCATCTAGGTGGCAATTCACTCCCGTAACTACCTGGGAGACTAGACTAGGTGGCAGTTTACTCATGTAACTATTGGTGTGTGTCTAGATCAATCTAGACCACCACTATGGCTCATTAGTTACTCATGTATACCCCTCAACAGAATTGGCACTAGAAGGAGGGCCTAAATAATGAATGGTTGACACTACGTTTTACAAAATCTTTCACACAGCCTATAGATTCAAAACCACCCACATGCATGGCTATTCATTCCCAAGACATCCCACACACACTGAGTACTCTTGAAATGAGTAAATCACCCCATATCGAGGAAGAACGCATGTTCCCTGATATACCTTACACTCTTCCTCATGAGGAATTGAACCAATTCAAAAGAATCACAAGATATTACACCTGATAGATCGGTGCACTACCCTTAGCTTCGTTGCATCCTCGAAGAAAAAAACTAAGTAGACCGGGGGTCGAGTCCCCTGACCAAGTTTTTGTGCACATAGTAGAATACCTAATAGATTCTTCTCTCACCAAAATTTAACATCCTCTGAATCTGATCCCGGAAACACCAGTCGGTAATTTCTCTGAGTCCGATGAGTTTTCAGAAGAGGAAGGGTTTAACTCAGGATCTGAAGACATGGAATATAACCATGACCATGATGAAGAAAGGGGAAACCCACCTCAGAATAATCAACCTTGGTTGGCCAGATACGCTTTGGCCATCCCGGGATGAATACAAAACCTTCCCCGACATCCAAAGAAGTTACTCCCTAAATTTGATCCTGAGACTTCAGGATTTCCTGAAGACCATATCAAAAAATTCATACAAGTTATCGGATTGATGAATGTTCAACATGAAGACATAGTATGTAGGATTTTTTCCTACACTTTTGAGAATTTGGCCTCCACATGGTATTTTAAATTACTTGTAGGATCCATAACTAGTTGGATGAAGTTTCAAAAGGATTTTCTAGATAAATTTGTAGAAGAAACTACTATAGGAGATTTGATGGTTGAATTGTTCATTGCCACCATTAGTTCGAAGGAAAGGTTAAAATACTTCAATCAAATATTTACCACTATTTTAAATAAATTCCATCCCAAAGCCAAACCTACTCAGGAGTTGCAATTCGAAGTATATGCTAATGCTCTCCCAACTTCTATTTCCATGTTTTTGAAAAGGGTTGCCAAACCAACCTTAGCTAATAATTTTGAAGAAGCCAAAATGACAGAGTTCTAAATGAAGGGATGTAAAGAAGCCTAGGTCTCATTAGTTAAGAAATAGGTTCAACCTCTTCCCAGGAGAGGACTATTACTTACTAGACCCCCAGGGAAACAAACATAACAAGCTCCTAAAAAGGGAAGTGGGGACATAGACAACCTACAATTCATCGTCAGAAAGCTATCAAAAGAAATCATAGACATGAAGAGAAATGCAGGGGAGGGAAACCAAGGCCAGAGGCCCTATAATCCTTTCTTTAAAAGGAACCCACCCTTCAAAGAAATCGAACCCCTTTCAGCTAACTTAAACATCAATATGGGAAATGTAGCATCTAACTCTTTCTATACCTACCATCAAGAGAATCACTCTGAAAGAGACTGCCCTCAATGGTTACATGCCATGATTTTGATGGCCAACTAGTTTCTAGATGAAGTCTCCCTAACCAAACAATCAAACGACTCAGTTATGAATATTTATGATCAGGAAGACAGTGATGACCTAGAAGAAACAACCATGTTGATACAGAACCCTGATGTACCTATACCTTTCAATGATTTGTTTGAGGTTCAAGAACCACCTACAGAATTATTAGCTATGCAAACACGAAGTAGGGGTAAAACTATCTCAAGCGACCTTACTACAACCAAAATTTTGGGAGGGAGACCAACTCCTGATCACCCAAAAGAACCTTTTTCTCCCCAAAGAAACCCTATAAACATCCATACTCGAGAATCGCCCAAGATGGATTACAACATAGTAGAATATTTAAAGAAGTTGAAGGCTAATATATCGGTTATGGAAATATGTAGAATCCCTTAGTAAAAAGACTTTCTATTACAAGCTTTGAAGTCAGTAGAAAATCCTACAACAAGAACTGACCAAGGGGGGAGTCTAACTCCCACAAACCCAAGGAATAAACCAACCATGAAGGCCTGCTTTGAATATAATAAGGGAAAACCTTTTTTCCCACCGTTCCTTTTAACGTTTGAAGTGTTCAACAGAAACCTCCATAATTGTTTGGTTGATTTAGGAGTATATTCTAATGTTATACCCTTGTCTATTTGCAAAAAATTAAATGTCGTTCCTCTCAAAAGAGATAAACATGTAATACAACTAGACAGAACCCAGGTGAAATTTATGGGAGATCTCAAAGATGTGATGATCATAATAGCGACACACCCTAAATTTGTGCAAGTAATTGGTATCATTGTAGTAGATATCCAAAAGCTTATGGATTTCTATTGAGTAGATATTGGTCTGAGAAGTTAAATGAGTACTTTAGTACATATTGGGCTCACCTTTCACTACTATTAAAATGGCATACAAACATGATCAGGATCGATAGGGAAAGATATCTAAAACATACTATCACTGACTTAGAAACCCTAAATGAACTCTCATCATCATATTTCGTTGTACTAGGCAATTATTCCTCTGACTTCAACTTCTGGAACTTCTCCCCCCTCTCATCTAATGTTCCTCTCACCCAAAACTATGAAATGGATTTTCAAGAGGAATTGTCGACGGTGGCAGATGAAACCCTCTGTTGTCAAGAACCCACAATAGGAATCGTGAAACAAACAGGAAAGGAAGAGGAAAGTTACAAGAAGGAGGAAGATAATAAGATTTGTCAACAATTTTGGACCTTATACTTTGATGGCTCTAAATCGCAAGAAGGGTCTCGGGCAGGGTGCATCCTCATTAGTACAAAAGGTAAAAGACATTTAATGTCTTGTAGGATAGAATTTGAATGCACAAATAACACCACCGAGTATTAAGATATAGTACAAGGGATAAAGAAATCAATAGACTTAAACATCAAAGAATTGAAGGTTTTTGGAGATTCTGGAATCATTGTCAGGCAAGTAAGGAATACCATACATTGCAACTCTCCACACCTAAATAATTACCAACAGGCAGTTCACAGGTTAACATAGCATTTTGAAGCTTTCAATTTTACAACGATCCCCATAGCAAAAAGCATTCTTCCTAATTCTCTGGCCACCACTGCTTCAAGTCTATCACCTCTAGAGGATTATGAAGCCTCCTAATTTACTGTGGAATTTATCTACAAATGATCAATGTCCAACAATATTTCTAATTGGAAGGTTTTTGAAGTGGATGAACAGATTATAAAATTCCTAACCAATCAAGATAATTTTAAATAATTGGCTATCGACGATGAAATATTCTAGGAACAATTAGCATGAACGGATCCTCAGACAGATCAATATGCTGACAAAGAAAAGTCTCACATGATACCGAAGGGAATATGCAATTTAGAAAACCTTTTTAACCTAAGCGAAATATTTAAGGGGTAAAAAAATGGAAAGACTAGTAGTTCCTGTCCCATGCATGAAATTGTAAATCTCAGAACCCCGGAAAACCCAAAAAACTTAAACATTGGCAAGACAATATCTAAAGAGGAAAAAAAGGCCTACCGATTTTTTTTTAGATAATATCAAGATGTCTTTGCATGGTCCTACCGAGATCTGGAAACTTATTACACTTGTATCATTCAACACACTATCCCTTTAAATATTGAAGTAAAACCCTTTCAACAAAAACTCTAGAGATACCACCCATCCCTAGATCCCCTCATGTGTAGGAGTTAAAGAAACTGTTAGATGCCAAATTTATCTTCTAGTTTAGACACTGTGCTTGGGTAGAAAAGTTGGTTCATGTAAGGAAAAAGTTTAGGGAAATCTGCCTATGTGTAGATGTCTGAAACCTCAACAGGGCCTCATAAAAGGACAACTACCCAGTCCCACCAATGGAGAAAATCTTGTAGACCATGTCTAGTTCAAATATTTTCTCCTTGCTAGATGGTTTCTCAGGTTACAACCAAGTTCTAGTTTCATAAGAAGACCGCTTGAAAACTACCTTCTGAACCAAGTGGGGAACCTTCTCTTACAAATGCATTCCCTTTGGGTTAATCAATGCAGGGGAAACCTTCTCAGAGGGCCATAGACATATCATTTCCGAGACTAATAAACATGTGTGTAGTATTCTACTTGGACGACATGACTATGTATTCAAAGAATAGAGAAGATCACATTCAAAATTTAACCTAGATTTTCAAAAGGTGTAGGAAATGCGGTATATCCTTAATCACTAAGAAAACTATTTTTGGTGTCGAAGAAGGTAATATTTTGGGCCACATTATATCTCAAGCATGCATTCACATGTATCCAGAAAGGATTAAGGCTATATATCAACTTCCCTTACCTCACAAAAAAAATGATATGCAATCGTTCTTCGGGAAAATCAACTCTGTGAGGAAATTCACCCTCGATTTCATGGAAACTATAAAACCCTTACAAAAAATGATTCATAAAGATGTTGAATTTAAGTGGGATGATGAACGAAATAAGGCTTTCATCAATATTAAGACTGCAATATCTCAAGCTCCAGTGCTGCAAAGTCTCGATTTCAACAAAGATTTTTTCCTCTATACTTTCACCTCTGACCAATCATTAGCCGCGGTATTAACTCAGAAGCATGATAGAAATAATGAGGCCCCACTGTCATTCATGATAACTAATATCCAAGGGGACAAACTAAATTACCCTACTATAAATAAGAAAACATATACAGTATACAAGGAAGTAAAACACTTCAGATCTTACATCCTCAAGAACCATACCAAAGTAATCATGCATCACCCTGTAGTATAATCCCTATTTACTCAACAAGAGATAGGGGAAAGAAGAGGGAACTGGATGGAAGTAGTCCAATAATTTGATCTAGGTATAAAACCTGCTAAACTAGTCAAAGGACAAGGGCTATGAAAACTAGCAACTGAATCCTAGGACCAAGTAAATGATGACCCTAAATGGGAGAATGAATTGGCATTATGGTGTGGTGAAGCTCCATACATCTCCCCAGGGAAAGATTCTTGGTATGATAAATTGTCTTATCTCCTACATCATGGGACTTTCCTAGAAAACCTAAACCCTAGGGAAAGGAGATCCCTCATGTTAAAATCCGCACAATATCTCCTCATAAATTTGGTACTCTTTTGGGTTAATTACAAAGGGGTAATTTTAAGATGTCTCGAACGAGGAGATATGGAAGGAGTTTTGAAAGAGCTCCATGATGGTCCTATTGGTGGACATTTCGAGGGAAACAACACCTCTCACAAAATAATGAGAGTTGGCTATTATTGGCCTACTTTGTTTAGAGATGCTCACACATATGCTAGAAACTGTAAAACTTTTCAAATAAGCACTGGGAGAGAGAAGAGAGAAGTTGTCCCACTCCAACCATTGGTCGTTTCTAGGCCTTTTGAGCAATGGGGGTTAGATATTATAGGAGAAATTACACCAATTTCTGTGAGACAACATAAGTACATACTTACTACCACCGATTATTTCATGAAATGGGTAGAGGCCATCCCTCTGACTCATGTAAACGAGAAGGTGGTAATCCAATTCATAGAAAAACAACTAATCACAAGGTTCAGTGTCCCTTCTGTCCTTTGTTTTGATAATGCAACTTACTTTTATCCCACCCTATTAATGGAGTTTTCTTTAGACAAAGGGATCATAACTAGATACTCTGCAAATTATTACCCACAGGGAAACATAGTGGAAAAATCAACGAATAACAACCTTTTTTATGGGTCCTAAATACCTTTAGTTCAACATCAGGAACCAAACCCACCACCGAGGCCCTATTATAATCTACAACATTTAATAGTGGAATGGTTCTCCAGATCTTGTGATACGACCAATTAATCGATGCGACTTACATTTTCTTGTGAAGGCATCTTCTTCAGTTTGAACTTTATTTTTTTGTATTTTTCTCTTAGGTGGGACATATATAATATGGAAGCCAGTATAAACCAACTTGAACAACAAAACAGGTAAAGATTTAACTATTGGAGAAGAGGTTGATCTTGAGATAACCCACTACTCAAACATACAGATGACAATTTTATAACATAGGCCTAGTACTAATACATTAACAATGTGAGCATCTAATTACGGTATGAAACACCAAATTATCAAAAAAGAAAACACATATGTGATAGATAATGGAAAGAAAAATAATTCACCTACTCTAATCATCCATCACATAATAACATAAGGATTCATCTTCATCATTCAAGAAAATAACAACAAAACATTGCATCAGATAACTTAAAACTAGATTCAATATCTTTTACTAGTTACAACATCCATTCACGAGATGAGAAAATAAACAATTCTTCTCCAATTACAATCATACATGCATTTGATGGAAATGTTGTTGGAATATTGGTTGTTTCCATTGATGTCAACCCTAGTCATTTGTTTTGGACCACAATATTGATGAAGGTATTTGGAAAACAAGGACAATGCACATGCAGATACAACACCCATGGATGGATAGTATACATCATGTTATTTCCAGTGGTATGTGGCACATCACATGGATCCTCATGGTTGAGGAGAAATCAATTTTTGAAGATGACAAAGTGAATTGAAGAAGGAAGTACATGTAGGCCCTGAAGATAATTAAAGAAAATAATTACAAAATAAGAAAGTGTCAGGTCGGCCTTAATGTTAAAAGGAAGTGACATAAATGGTATAAATAAATATTATTATACATTCATTTTATACACAAGTCGAATTTAAAAGGAAATCAAAAGTAAAGAAGGCCGGATTTCAAGGGAGGATGAAGTCTTTTGGTGATGTGTTCTAAGGTATGTTATTTATAGGTCATCTTACCATTTTCGCTATAACCTTTTTTATAGAATGATTCAAATGGTGAAATTTCTATGGAATTGAGAAGACATATCAAGGTACCTATGGTAAATGTTTAATCTCTTGATTCACTATAATTATGGAGATACACTATGTGGAAGATAGGGTTTTTGACCAGTCCTGAAGCTAGTCAATAAACAAGTGTTCTGAGTAAAAAGGTCATAACTTATTCATAGATATTCCAAATTAAGTGGGACAAATTTCATTGGATAGAGTACAAAATTTAGTTTGTTTTGTGCTAGTTTAAGAATCGGATGTTAAATATTGAGCGTAGGGAATTATGTACAAGTTCGGTCTCCTGAATAAACCAGAATTGAACAAGGTATACCATTCTCTCTATAACTTCTTTTTGGGGAGGATTCAAGGAGTGAAACTTGGAGAAGTTTCAGAGAATAAATTGAGTAATATTATATATAGGATCAAAGTATTCCAAGAATTGAATAATTTCATAAATTGAAGAAGTCTCAAGAAGCATTATCAGGTTCTATGTGATGGTTGGTTGATGGTGATGATTTACTGTAAAGTTTTATTATCTCTCATATATTCTTGGGTGGAAGGAAGAGGAAAGGATGGAGAGTTAAACCCTCTCTTAATATTGGAGGATTTTATCTTCCTCTTGGAGGTTTATCTATCCCTTTACATTAGGAAGTTGTAGCTACCTTTGGAAGTCATCACTTCCCTTGAACAATAACTATTGATTATTTCTCATATATTCTGCATGGTGTGTTGTGGTGTATTGGTGTAACTCTTATACTATTGTTCATTGTTCATTGGATATAATTGAATGGTTTAAGTATAAGTTGAAAAATGTTTTAAATTGTACTTGATATTGATTCACCCCCTCTCGGTATCAGCAATTGGTATCAGAGTGAGTTACCTTCAGTACATTTTAACCACTGGAAGGAAGATCCTAAGAAGAAATGGAAGACAAAATTCCAAATGGGATTCCACCATTTGATGGAAGAAATTTTGAATACCAGAGTAATAGAATGGAAAATTACTTGAAATCTCTTGGGGTGGATGTTTGGTTCTCATTTGATTCAGGATACAATGCTTTGAAGAAACCAAAGAGTGCATCTCAGAAGGAAGCAAAAAGGAACAACAAATTGCCAATAGATACCATCCTGGATGGATTGACAGATTCGATGAAATACAAGGTGGGATCATGTGCATCATCAAAAGATATTTTGGACAAACTACAAGACCTTTATGCAAGGGAAGAAGCAGAAGCAGAAGAACAAGAAGTTGAAGAAAATTACAACATCTCAGATTTCAAAGAAGCAAATAGAGGCCAGTTCTTTTTCTTTAATTGTGAAGGAGTAGGACATGTTGAATTTGAATTTCCTCATCCAAGGGTTGAAAGAGATGACACTGAAGAAGAAAATTCCAATGAAGAAGAAGAAAATCATGAAGCATAAATTATTCAACAAGAAGATGGGATCTTAAAAAATTGAAGCATGCTGAGATTGAAAATAGTAAGCTCAAATACATGCATAGAAAACTAAGAAGTGAATTGGGTAGTTGTGAAAAGAAAGTTGTAAGCTTGAAGAAAAAATTAGAATACTTTGAGAAATTAAGAGAAGAAAACATTTCCTTGAAAACTCTACTCGAAGAAGAAAGAAGAATAGGAGAAGTAAGGAATGTCCAAATGATGAAGAAAGAAGAAGATTGTCAGAAACTTGAACAAGAAGTTGTCTCATTGAGGAAGAGATTAAGAAACTCTCAAGTGCCAAAAGACTTAACACATATTGTATGCATGGGTGAAAATTCATACAAAGAAGATGAAAATACCAACAAGAAGGTTGAAGAAAGAGCTACACAGACAATTGATGAGAAGTGGACCAGGATACCAGAAAGAAGGAATGATTACAAAAGATATGAATATCCAAGGAGACCTCCTACCTTCAGGAATCAAAGAAGATTCAATTAGTATGAAGGAAACTACAGAAGAGTATATCATGAAACTAGATGGACTACATCACAAAGAAGGCCACTTACTCCAAGGTATCAAAATTTCTTTCTTGGTCATTGTTATACATGCAAAAATTTTGGACATAAGGAAATTAATTGCAAAATCAATGAAAGGAACAAATACACAAGAAACATGAATGGTGTAAATAGAAGATATGGAAATAATCATGGATTTGTCAACAGAAGTTATAATTCATTTTCCCCATTGATGGAAAAAAATATTGTATGCTACAAATGTAATTATCTTGGTCACAAAGCACCAGATTGCCGATATATGAATGAATATGTCCCTATTCCAACCATAGTATGGAGAAGGAAAGAGATTCCAAACAATGAAGATTGTCGAATAGCATTAACTGTTGAAGAATGTAAAGAATAAGATGAATGGTACATAGACAGTGGATTTTCTTCACACATGACCGGGGATCAAGACAAATTCATCAGATTGAAGAGAAAGGGTGGAAATGTTGCATTTGGAGATGACTCATTTTCCAAAATACTTGGATAAGGTGTAGTAGAGATTGGAAGAAAAAATGAAAAAGAAAAGAATGTCCTATTGGTTGAAGAATTGAAGCATAATCTACTAAGTGTTAGTAAAATGTGTGATCAAGGATACACTCTTACATTTAACTCCCGAAAATGTAAAATCAGAGAAAATAACTCAAGAAGATTGGTTGCAACTGCAACAAGAAGACCAAACAACATATACATCCTATACATGAAGAAGAGAGAGAAGACAAAATCCACACAAAAGGATTCCAAAGAAGAAAAAGTCTCAAAGACCAAAAATAAGGATGAAGTAGTATTTAGTGTCACATGTTCAGAGGGAGCAGCCCCAAAGAAGAAGGTCACCTTATGCCATTGAACTCAAGGGGAGAATCCCGACCCTTTTCTATTGATGTCAAAGGGGGAGATAAATTTGGATCATGATGATAGGGGGAGAATGAGTGTTTCCATCAATGACAAAGGGGGAGATTTTTGGAAGATTGTTTGTTGTCATTGATGTCAACCCTAGTCATTGGTTTAGGACTGCAAGATTGATGAAGGTATTTGGACATCAAGGACAATGCACATGCAGATACAACACCCATGGATGGATAGTATGCATCATGTTGTTTTTGGTGGTATCTGGCACGTCATGTGGATCCTCATGGTTGAGGAGAAATGAACTTTTCAAGATGATAAAGTGAATTGAAGAAGGAAGTACATGTAGGCCCTGAAGATAATTAAAGAAAAGAATTACAAAATAAGAAAGTGTCAGGTCGACCTTAATGTTAAAAGGAAGTGACATAAATGGTATAAATAAATATCATTATACATTCATTTGATACACAAGTCAGATTTCAGAGGAATTTCGAAGTAAAGAAGGTCGGATTTCAAGGGAGGATGAAGCCTTTTGGTGATGTGTTCTAAGGTATGTTATTTATAGGTCATCTTACCATTTTTTGCTATAATAATTTTTCTATAATGACTCAGATGGTGAAATTTCTATGGTACTGAGAAGACATATCAAGGTACCTGTGGTAAAAGTTTCATCTCTTGTTTCTCTATAATTATGGAGATACACTATATGGAAGATAGGGTTTTTGACCAGTCCTTAAGCTAGTCAATAAACAGGTGTTCCGGGTAAAACAACCATAACTTATTCATAGAGAATCCAAATTAAGTGGGACAAATTGCATTAGATAGAGTATGGAATTTAGTGTATTTTGTGCTATTTTCAGAATCGGATGTTAAATATTGAGTGTAGGGCATTTTGTACAAGTTCGGTCTCCTGAATAAACCAGAATTCAACAAGGTCTATCATTCTCTCTATAACTTATTTTTGGGGAGGATTCAAGGAGTGAAACTTGGAGAATTTTCAGAGAATACATTGAGTAATATTATCTACAGGATCAAAGTATTCTAAGAATTGAAGAATTTCATAAATTGAATAAGTATTAGGAAGCATTATCAGGTTCTATGTGATGGTTGGTTGATGGTGATGATTTAATGTAAAGTTGTATTATCTCTCATATATTCTTGGGTGGAAGGAAGGGGAAAGGATGGAGAGTTAAAACCACTCTTGATATTGGAGGATTGTATCTTCCTCTGGGAGGTTTCTCCATCCGTTTACATTTGGAAGTTGTAGCTACCTTTGGAATTCATTACTTCCCTTGAACAATAACTATTGATTATTTCTCATAGATTGTGCACGATGTATTGTGGTGTATTGGTGTAACTCTTATACTATTGTTCATTTATCATTGGATATAATTGAATGGTTTAAGTATAAGTTGAAAAAGGTTTTAAATTGTACTTGATACTGATTCACCCCCTGTCAGTATCAACAAATGTTACTTGTCTCTGGTTCATAAGGACTTCTCAATTAAAGGTATCTTCAAAATAATTCTTGACAAACCAAAAAAAGAGTTTCTTGCAACAACCATTGACCTCAAAGTAATTAGTCAATGCTCTTATTTATAACATGAAATTAACTAAAAATAATGGCTAAGTGTGGATAAGCAAAAAAAAATCGACACGTGGCATTGTCCTATTAGTTTTTCTTGGATTTATCTCCATGTATCACTTCAAACGGGTGGTTCTTCTTATATTATGACCAATCGATGAACAACTCTTCACAGGTGTGAGCATATGGAAACCAATGTTGTTCCATCGAGGTTTCATAAATTTATCTAATCTCCACCACATTGCCCGATACTTGACCAAACTAGCACTTAACTATTGTATCACAGCCCGAGCTCTAATCGGGTATTCCATAAAATGTTGCACCTGACCTGGCATTGTGTTTGTCACCTTTGATAGCTCTTTAGCCTACGACCAATCTTTCTTAGTGTGCGATTTGACGATGTCGTGCAGGTCAACAAAGTCATAGCATGTGATGAATTTGGGGAGCTTGATATGTTTCATCACTCTATTGATCTTAATACAATGTTTTTCGCATTTTGCCCACTTCTCTTTAATTTCTTAGTGTGGTTCCCGAGACATTTTTGCCCAATACTTGGCTGACTTCCTTATGCGATCAAGATTACTTTTGTTCAAGGTCTGAATGTTGTGTTTTTCTTTATCTCGGACCTGTTGGACTACGCTAATGTAATCAACTCTTTCCACGACTTGCTGCACTTTTTCATACCACCGCTCCATGTCCTTGCACATCATGAGTGACATAAGCGTGTCTTCTTGCAGCTCAACAATTCTTGCAGTGAACAAGTGCCGCTCATCCTTGAATTTTCCATAGGACTCCTTGAACTCGTTCCTTAGGTACACCACAATCTCTATGGTGTCCTGATAATACTTGGCCAAGTGGTGCAAATGTTCTATCTCTTTTAGCGTGGCGGCCAGATCCTTCTCATCTCTTTTCTCTCTATCTAGAGTGGTGTCTGATATTTCTCTCCCTACGCCAATAAGTTCATATGTTCTGGCATTTTCTATGTTTATCAAATTTTCCTCCATGGTGATGAGGATTGAGTGATCCAATGTGATCCTTCTTTTCTTGGTGGTCCACTGGATGGTAGCCTTCTTTTTCCTGTCATAAGCTATGGCATATATGTCAGATACTTCATCCACGAGTTCAGGAATCTGCTGATCTCTCCATCTAAGTGTCTTCGCTAGGCTTCCTATGCAGGGATGATTTTAGGGGCTAAATTTCTCTCATGGGATATTTTTCCATGTTTTTTTCCCAAAAACATATTCGCTATTCTAAAAATGATTTTCCCAAATTTTATAGGATAAAATTATTTTACCTTAAAATTCGCCAAAAGTTTATACAAACTACATAAAATCCTTAGAAATTTGAATATTTTTACAAAAATATCGCCAAACATTTATAGTTGTCATATGAAGGATTAGTATGATTCACCAAGGTTTCTATAATTTAAAATAAATTTCCATCCTTAAAATAATCCCTGTTCTTGTGGTGTATACTTGTTCAAGATTGGTTTTTGGAGCTTTCTCGTTATGCTCTGAAGGATCAACTTTTGTTTGTCACTCATTGGGCATCTGAGTATCGATTGACATAAAAGTGTCACAGATAGAGTCGATACTTACTTTTCCATCGGTTTTTGAAATGTCAATTTTGTTTTGCGACGCTCCTTCCCCTGGCTCGTCCGACTTTGGATCATCTCTAGGATTATCTACTTGGGTTGCTGGTGCATCAAGAAACTTAGTGTCTAGGACACTTTTGGCTTCCTTTTATTTCTACAGGACTTCCTGAGCTTGTATGTCGAGGAGAGGGGAGGATTTCTTCTTAGGTCCTTTCTCTTCTTCGACATACACAGGGGTCTCAAGAGATACTGTTGGGCTCTCATCATCATCATATATCTTTATAAACTTGTTGGTTCGTTGTGCTGGTCCTCTATGATGCTTCAATGATTTCTGGTTTAGCCGAAACACCTGTTGGGAATCCGATGGGTAGAGTCGTTACTTCAAGGTCATCTAACCCGGTAATTTCATCAAGGTCTATAAGTTTAGGGCCGCTTGTGCCTTCTCAACTTCCACCTGGGTTACCTATCGTGGATCTCGTGGTTTTTGTGATGTCTGGATCATCCTGCAGTTGATCAATCATCTGTTGCACTTTCTCTAACATGTACAATCCCCTTTCTCGCATGTCCAATGCCATAGGAAAACCTCTTCCTTGCACCAGGAGTGTTTGAGGAATCTTTGTTGTTTCGACGACTTCCTGGGGAGCTTCCACTGCTTCGACTGATCTCATTTATTTTGTTGACCTGAGAGCTTCTTAAGCCAATTTTTCAAGGGTTTCCACTTGTTCATCTAGTCTCATGGTTCTAAATATGGTCATCCTAGGATCAACCATACTTTCCACAACTTTGTCCTAATCCTGCACGTTTTCAATGAAAACCTCATCTTCAAACCTGTCATGGGTGTATGGCCAATAGACGATACTTGCGATGCATTCTTCAAGACTAGACCCTTTGGGTCATGCTTGTGAAAATGACTAGTCTAGAATCAGAGCTCTAATTGATTTAACCCTTCCTGTTTGTCTTGAGTGTTGTCTTTTACCATGTAGAAACCTATATGGAATCCATAAGGTATGAATTCCCTCTTTTTATCTTTTACCAAAGTAGCATTATAACCTTGCAGGATGGTTTGGTAGCAGATTTTCCCTACTAATAATCAGTTAGTTACATATACCGGTAGCAGGTGTGGTTCTCGAGTTGCTCCAAAAAACCTAATGTAGGTATCGCTCTCATCCAAATACCAGTGACCACCCTTTGATATCATCATTTTAGCTGCGACCGACATTCTTGGACACTCTTTCTTGAAAAGAAAAAAATCAATTCACGCGATAAATTGATCACATATGAGAGTAGGATTTCTTGTAACTGTTTTCTTACAAAATGCCAAAATACACATGTACCGAGAGTTCTTAGGTGTGCCAACTCAAGTTCATTCCGACAAAGTCATTTCTGGTGCAAATGATGTCCAATAGATAAGAATCCATGTGGAAGGATGGATTCTCTCCTTCTTTCACAATCTAAGCTTGTTGTATGCAGGTGCATAGTTTTTGGAGATGATGGCACCCCAGTTAAAACCTCCTCCAGAGATGACTATAGTATAAGCTAGAGGCATCCACGCCTCTGAAAACCTAGAGAAATATTTCTCCCCGTGAAACTGATAGAGGAGTGACATTAGATAAATATATGACTCCCTTAAGTTAGTCATCGGGTACCAGTTGGAGGTATGATTGATGTATTTTTTATCCTCTCTCCACCACGAAGCCATTACCCGACTAGTGTCATGTTTCTCATAGAAGTTCACAACAAAATCAGTGTTCAGTAGCTCCTCCGAGTCTCTGAGCTTATAGTAGTTTTGTACTTCCACTGAAAGGAAAATCCTGACACACTCACCATTGTCATCATTAATCAGACATAATTTCATTCAATAAGCCACTTCAAGAGTTTTATGCAAGGGAATACTAGAGTTCTTCTTGCTACCATATGTAGGTACGATATTCATATGTTTGTAAAAACCTCATCGTCAAGCCTTCTCATATAGAGAACTTCCTTGGTCCCTATACTTGCTTCCGTGTCTCCAAAAGCTAGAGGCTGAGTGAACAACTTCTTGGTGGATGTCCTGATGACTGGTTCTAGCCTAGGAGAGAATTCTAATTGTTTTGTTGGACCTAGAGATGAGCCTTCTCCTCCCTCTAATTCTTTCATCTTAGTCTCCCTCGGTGATCACCTAGTATTTGGTTTATTTGGAGGCATTGTTCCTACCATCGAAATCAATCTTTTAGGGCATACAAACAAAGGAACACCGGATAAAATGAATGAAGTGAAGCATAAGAACCCATGGACTGGTACATACCTGTAATGCTTTCTAAACATGTTTTTTAATACTCATTGGACCCTGGAAACTTCTTCTGGATTGCTCTCCTCACTCCTTTGTCTGATCTGAACTTCTTTGTGCACAATGATCTTGCTATGAACTGCTTTGAAAGATTTTAAACAGAGAGGAGACTATCATGTCATATCAACCACTTAACTCAGGTTATGAGTGGAAATAAAATGAGATATGACATTGAATCCCTGCAATTCAATTCATAATGGGTCAACAACGGAGGGGTGGAGGGTGGTGTACCTTGTCAACAATTTCAAATGACTGATTTGATCCGCACAATAATTAATAACTAGGAATTAATTAATTCTTTAAATTCTTCTGATCTAACGTATCTTGGCACTAAAACGTCCCATCACATCGCTTTCTAAGTGGGAAGATCAAGGATAAAAAATATGTGGTGAATTTTCTCGTTGGTATCCTCTAGAGAAGAACTTTTGACTCTGAATAATTTCTTCATATGGTGCTGATGTGGCAGAACTGATTCAGGGTGCGATTTGGGCCTCGGGAACTAATAACGACTCAGGGGAAAACTAGATCATATGTTTAACCACTATAAAGAAATAGATAGTGGGTGATGGAAGGTGGTTTGATCATGTATATATATCAGAGTTGAGGGTTTCAATAAGATGCATGTGTTAAAATAAACCTGGGATTGTCGATGCCAAAAGGTATCGGGGGTTGGTGATCGACAACGCCTTTATTTCTTTGTCAACACTTACTCTTTTATTCTTTTACCGATTCTGATGGGATCAGTCATTGTTGATATCCTTTTGTGACTCATGTCATGAAAGAAAACTTTCATTTGTTGAATCTGATGAGAATCAGTGCTTGACGACTGCGGTTTTCTTGAGTGATTTTCTTTCATATTTAATTATTCCCAATGTCGAATCTTTGAGCGCGTCGGGGAAACGTTTTGGTTATTGATTATTTTAATTAAGTGTTAGTGTTTGAAGTTATACATTTTCATATGTTCAAGCAATATTTTGAGAGACTTAAATGAGAAACAAAATGAAAATCAAAGGCAACATTTTTCACAATGAAGACGAATCCAACAGTGCAAAATATCAAGTGGTACCCAGAAAGTAAAAATTGACATAGGCTTTTTAGGGTGTGTTGAGTGTTCAAAAAATGGTGACTTATTGGGAGAATGAAGAATCTATGTCTCTCCTTCGGGCTTGGTTGATGCAAAAGTTGGTGGAGAACTTAACTGGCTTAAAATCAGAGCTCCTTTTACCCTTGCATTTGAAAATTCTTAGGTTGATGCCTCTAGGTTTTCCTGTTGAGTTTCTAACCTTTATTCCTCTCTCGTTTCCTGTAACCCTGACTCATGCCCTATTTTAAAAAATTCTAGTAAAGCATTCATTGGCATGGAGCCTTTAGTTACCTTTTCTCACTTGATTTGGTGTCACTCCGCTGCGAGTGAGCACCCATATCCTCAGCGGAGTCAGCTCGACATCACATACCTTGCTCTGTTGTCAGTCAGAATCCATAACCTTGGTGAAGATATCTGCATTCCCCCTCCTACTGTTCACTCATTTGATAGATTCAATTTTATTTTGTTAGAATTCCTTGAGCGAGTGGGAGAGGATGATGTTTGTTCTTTTGTGAAATGAGATGGTTAAGGTGAAAATTACTAACTATATCTCTAAGGTGCATGTACTCCTTTCCAACTTTCCTTATTTCTCTTAAGGTCTTACTAAGCCACTAAGAAATCACTTCTGACATTTCTCCAAAGTTGTTCATCTACGAAGGTTAGATAGAGAGCCCCTCAAAACAATTGCAGGTTCCCCAACACTTATTGTGTTTGTGTGAACACTGAGTGAGGAAGAGAGTTTTCTATGTCGCATGTTGTTGTCCCTTGGTTATGGAAGCAAGTGAAAATCAAGGAAGAAAAGGAAAAATGTGAACTACGTGGAAGACACAGTGACTGATAATGGGTTGAAGTGAGAAAAAGAGAAGAAAAGATGGAGCAAAGTAAGAGAAATCAAGTTGTTGGACGAGGATATCGAGGATGACAGATCAGAAAGGAAAATGGATTGTGGATTACTCAGTAAGTAGAAAAAGCCAACATTTGATGCTTTGGATCACCTCATGATAAGGAAGGGAGGACAGGCTCGCGAAGCCCTAAAAACATGAGTCAAGTTGACCTAGGGTTTTAGAGACCTAGGGTTTTAGTATCTAGGGTTTCGACACTTAGGTATCGACCTAAGGATGTCGGTGAGTTATTGTAATGTATAAATAAAGATCGAGAGGAGTAAGAAAAGGTTTGTTGTTGGTTGAGAGTTCATATTTATTATTGAGTGATTGTTGTTGTGTGAGAGAGAAGTGTTGAGTGCGAGAGCCTTATGGTATTGTAAGATCTTCAGCTAGGTGTGAATATCGACCTTGCAGTTGGGTGTGTAGGGAAGGAGAGAAGAGAGAAGATATGATAGCTAAGAGCATAGATAAGAACTGTATACTTTCATCTTAGTATCTTATAAATCACATTTCTGTGGACATAGCCCAAGGTGGGGTTGAACCACGTATATCTTGTGTTATGTGTGATTGATGCTATGTTATTTGTCATTTGATATGTTTCTATTATGATATTTTGTTATATCTTAAATATAACTTGCGTAGTAGGTTTAAGGAAGATATAGAATAACTAGGTGGTTCTGTGTTGTTGCTATGAATCCACTCTACATTTCCTCTGGTTTTAGACACCTGTGTCCTGCAACCTGCTATAGCTAGTTCAGGTGAGACTGCATCTTCTTCACAGATGTTGCTGAAAGGGCCATTAGTTAGGGATTTTTGGTGTGTTGTTAGAGATGAACCCCATGTCTTCCCTTGTTCCAACAAATGGTTCCGTTTCCGAGAATGAAATCTTCTTGACAGAATGTCAAGGTGGTTTCCATCGAAGACAGAGATTCATAAGTGGATAGAATATCAAGAAAAGGACTTTGCTGAAGCTCAACAAAATAACCCTAATATTAGTACATAGGATTGAGTGGGAAGATATATCTTTACTGATATACACGATAATTTCTTTGGAGGAATCCATCAGGAGCTATACGAGTGGCTAGCTAGGTTAGAAGAAACCCAGTTTGAGATCAGATCTAGACCTCCTATGGTTTGGACGCCGACGCTAATCAAGAATGTCAAGAGAGTTGATAATTTCATGTTAAGAGAAGTAGATCACTGGTTTGATAGTACCATTGGAGGGTATATTACTGAGTTTGTTGTTGACAGAGTAGAGTCATATAGACAAGTCGAGAGGTATTTCTTTAAGGCATCCAGAGGAAAAAATTTACACTTTTTGAAGTTGAAGATCAAGATGATATTGTATGAGAAGAATATCTTTAGGATACATTAGTTGGTTGGATTGGAAAAGGATAATGTTCAAGAACTCAGACAGTGACAGCGACACAAAGGTTGTACATACATGCAGTGGGAGAGCATTCAGAGAAGTGCCTCTTGTGAACCTGTTTAAGCAGAACTATGGGGATGAGGGTTTCTACAGTGGAGAAGAGGTAGATATGACAAACGAAGAGCATTCAAATCTCACTAGGATAGAGGAACCTCACCGAGAAGAGCCATAAACTTCAGGAACTGCATCGACTGTTGAAGTAAGTATTATTAATCCTCCTTTTGTTTCAATACCATTAATAAATCAGAGTAATCGGAGTCACTAGAGCGCTCAGAGCACTATTACTAGAAATCCAACACATACTCAGTTAGGAAACCTAGGAAGATCTATCGAAGATGAGATGAGGTTACCCACCTTTAGGGGATATGGATCTGAAGATCCTGATCAGCATTGGTTTCTATGTGAAGTTATGTGGAGTATTAAGAATATCATCAATGAAGTTGTCAAATGAGCTCAGTTCAACACTACCCTAAGAGACTGCGCATTGAGCTGGTACATGGAAATCATTCAAGGAGTTGCACCTAAATCGTTGAATTCCATTAAGATTGTATTAATTGCAGAATTCAAGAAACCTAAGTCAAAGTCACAGTGCATTACAGAACTAAAAGAAATAAAGCAGAGAACAACTGAACCTATGTGGGATTTTAATCAGAGATTTAAGACCTTGATAGGCCATTTGAGTTTTCAGGTCCTAGATGAGAAGAAAAAGGAATGGTTCATTGTTTCCCTCTTACCACACATAATATTTCCTCTAATGCAACATAATATTGCTTCATAGGCTAAGGTGATGGAAATCGCCATGAAGTTAGAATCAGACCCTATGGGAGAATCCATCTTAGGTATGAATCAAATCTTGAGTTAGTTGACTAGCTTATCTCTACAGGTTGAAGATATGAATAAAGACTAGGGAAAATATAAAAGATAAGACATATGGTATATCATATGTGATCTAAAAATGAAGAATACTTGTATTCTTGAAATTATTTGCAAGATTTAATTTTTTGTGTTAAAATGCAAATGGATCAACTTTGCAACACATTTTAATAGAAATTACTCATTCAAGATGCATATAAACAATAGTAATAAACAATGAACATAAAACACATAACACAACAAATGATAAAGGAGTTCACCCCTCTCTTGGGATACATCTCCTGGTCCAACTTCCAATGGATATTTTGTATTATTTTCTCAAAGTGCTCAAATATGTGCTTTACAATGCTCAAAATTCCAAATAGACAGCTCCAATGGCTTCAGAACATCCAAAGACCCCTAGTTGGGCTTTTTCGGCACCTCGTTTGGCCAAAAATTGAAGAAGATAGGCTTCCTGGAAGTTCCCGTTCAAGCTTGTTGTCTCTGGATTGCCAAAATGCACCCTTGTTGGCTCAACCTAGCCCCCACGTTCTTTTATGTGGAAAAACTTAGCACTGGGTACAACTACACAACCAATACAAACTGTCGAATGGTTACGCATCGACACTTAACTACCAAGGCCCGTGGGCATATGGTCACCACATGACCACGCGCAATACAAAACAGGGCTAAGCTTCAAACCATATATATAACCGTAGGATTAAACCATGCGCATCCATAATGGTCACATGTTATATGTATAACCATGCACATACCATAATAGTTACAACACACATATATATAACCGTGGGTTTAACCGCCCATAGCATTGGTCATATGTAATACATATATATAACCGTGGGTCAGGGCTTAGCCCCGGCCCGGTCCGCACCCCAATTCACATATTTTCAAATTCAAATATAATCAAACGCATACATATGTTAAGTAACACATGTGGATGCACCGGTTGGGTGGCCCTTCCCAAGGCTTTACCCCACCCGGAGGTCATGGGGTCAACTCTGGCCAACAACATAACTTTTAAACCAATACATAGGTGACATGTGGCAGCCATTGATTGGGCCATGTGTCACTATCCCATTCGTTTCAAACAAGCCACATCACATGCCAACTATCCACACAACTTCCTTCCATATGTCGTATGGCCTACCACGTCAGCGTCCATACGGACTATATGGACTATACAGTCAGCATCCCTTTTTTTGCCTGTTTGTTGTTTTGAATAGAACGTGATATCTCTCGCTCTTGACATCCGTTTGAACCCAAATGAGTTGCGTTGGGTTCGTAACAACGAGGCCTACACTCCCATTTGATTTGAAGTGATTCCGAGCACTTTTAATTTTTGAGCAAAATTTGATCCCCTAGATCACACCTCCCCATTGGAAAGCTTTTGGACCTCCAAAAGATTATTTTTAGTCTATCTGAAGATGAGGGTATAGCTCCCTCACCTTTCCAACCTCAATCCACTTGGCTTTTCTTGGATTTATACCTTTAAGACCAACTCGAAGATACTCCACATTTCCTCGTTTTGAAGTTCGCACTCTCCTGTCAAGGATTGTGTCTTCATGCAGTTCTGTAAGATATTCTGGGGAAAAATCATCTATAGAAGGAATATGAACATTCTCTCCTTGATCATCAATCAAAGGAGGCTCATACAATTTCAAATTCTCAACATTAACAACTGCATACATTTGCATATAAGGAGGTAAATCTAAACGGAAGGCATTGTTACAAATCTTGTCGATAATCTTAAAAGTACCATATCGAATTGCTTTCAATTTTTTACCTTCTCCTTTAAGCCTCTCCTTACTAATGTAAATCCAAACTTCATCTCCAACTTGGAAACTATGATCAACAGGATGCTTGTCATGTCTCATCTTGTACTTGGCTTGACTCTTTTCCAACTGCTCTTGCACCATTTGATGTATCAACTGAATTTGTTCAATGAACTTTTCTGCCCTATCAATGTCATATTGACCATCAATAGCAATATCCTTCCCAAAGATAAAATCTAAAGGA
>ML785462.1:678851-692789 GCA_009831015.1 Picea engelmannii
GCATTACTATTCTGGCCACGAAAGTTCTCTCAGAGTCTTATGATTTTTTTGGAAGGAAAGAAAAGAAAAAACAGCTCTTGATCATAAGCGTCAGATTTTTCCAAATTTGTGTAAAGTGAAAAAACAGGGGTGGCTCCAACACCGTAGAAAACTATGCTTGCAACTTCCCAACGCATGGTTGGTACTTAGCGTCCAGCTTAAGAAACTAGCAGCTTAACTTCAACATGAAGTCCAGAGGCTGAGGCAAATGCCCCCCAAGATTTGTTTCATCAAACTGCAAAGGAGAATGAAATGAAGCTTCAAATACTAGATGAAGGACTTGACTCAAACAGAGAGGGGGAAAAAACTATTTCATTTTTTAATGAGCTTGACATAGAAACAAGAACTATGCTCATAAGCTTTGTTTCATTTTTTAACGAGGTTGCCACAGAGATGAAAAAACTATCCTCATAAGTGGTTTCATTTTTTAACGAGCTTGAAATCAAAAAACCATGCTAAAAAATATATGTTTCATTTTTTAACGAGGTTGCCGCAGAGACGCAAAAACTATCCTCGTACTCTCATCTTGATCATGGATTCCAATAGGACAATGTTCTGGAATGACACCATGTCAAGGGACAAAACTCGGTCATGGATTCCAAGAGGTCTTCACCGGAAGGAAGAAACACACTCTGGAAGGACACCAGATCAAGGGTCGCAATAGGAGTAAATAGATCAGGCTCTAACAACCCTATCGAAGAGATTATCATGTCAACTACTGGATCTAAATCATCAGAAGTTGAATCCATGGGCGACAATGCCACATAATTGACCTGTGGCGGGGGCGATACTATCGACATATAAGAACCATTCAGGGAGGCAATCCAGGCGGGATCAATGAATGAAAGTTGATCAACAGTCACAACTCATCCATCGTGAGGGAAAGATATCACACGAAAAAGAGTAGAGACAATAGCTTTCATGGCATAGACATAATCTCGCCCAAGGAGTAAAGAAAAATCCAAGGGGCCTTGGACTACCATGACATCAATAAAGACAATTTTCCCTCCCAAAGTTACAGGAAACTGAGGAAGGGTCCCTAAAGGTTGACTAGTTCTTCTGTTAAAAGCTAACAAATTCTGTGTAACCGACGCAAGTGGAGGACAACCCAAATCTTGCCAAGCAATAGAGGACAAAATACTAACAAACGAACCTTCATCTATCAACATTTTGGTAACGTCCCAACCACAAACCTGTACTGTAATATGGAAAGGAATGTAAGAGGGAAGATGAGGTCCAGTTAGCACACCCCAATCAAAATGGATGGCCTCATTACTTGGAGGGGGTTCCATGGAAGAAGGAGGAATACCCCCTGACACGACAGAGTCTATATCAACGAGAAAAACTTGGGAAGTATCATATTTACTCTTGAGTGGGAGAGTAGGATCGACCGATGGAGAGATCAGATCGACCACTTGAGTTTCATTCCCCAAGGGGAAAATGGGGTCGACAGGTGGAAATGACTCGACCGCTTGGGTTTCACTCTCTAACTGGAGAGTGGGGTTGACCGAGGATGGGATCGGATCAACCACTTGGTCCACTGGTTCATCCAAAGATGTGACCAGATTGACCACTTGATCAATCGGACTTACCGACAGGGGAACCTGATTGATCATTCCATCAACTACAGGTGGGTTGAGAGAAAGCTTGTGATAAGCGACTGGAAGTTGAGGCTGTGAAATAGTCATGTCTTTCATTAATTTTGAGGCTTCATCCATACAAGGGAAAAGGTGAGTGAGATAACTGCCTTTGCATAACAGACACGGGAATTTGACTCTACTTTTCTTCTTCCCAACCATATCATGACTAGTCGACGGGAGGTCATCAACATGTTTTTCAGAGGCTAATGACGTGGGTTGGTGAGGATGTGTATACCATACTTCTATAACCTTGGATAGACCAAGGCAATCCTTAAGAAGATGGATACCCTTACAAAGCCTGCAAGGGTACTTGGGCTTACGAGTTGTTTGGGCGATCTTGACATCATCAACACTCCCAACACGAGTAATAGTAACTGGTTGTTTTCCAACATGTTTGACAGTGGTTGGAGGTTTTGATCCTTGCTTAATTTTCTTCTTCTCAATCTTCCTTTTCTTCTTCTTCTTATTCACCGAGTTTCTAGGTTCAGAACTTTCACTCGACGAAGAAGATGAAATGGAAGGTGAACTTGCAAATGAGGAAGGCGAAGAAGACCTTACTGGTGAGGAAGGTGAAGGATCAACATGAGGTTGATTCTCTTGAGGCTAAGTGCTTACAATCGAAGCACTTGCTGCATTCGGGATTACCTGAGTGGAAAACAACCACACCGACATTCCAATTGTGAGACCTGGAAGGCTTAAAGTAGTGATTTGAGGAGGACCAATGTTTCCGTAAGAAGGAAAAACAAAAGGTTCCCCTGGAGCATAGGTTCCTTCATTGGTCATTTCGGGAACTGATGCCATGAAAAACAAAAAAATCCAATCTAGAGTCCACTAGGGAAAACAAACATCACACGCTAAAAATCTAGGAAGCAAGCAAACAAACAAAACCTTCTCACAATGAACACACTAGTTGGTGATGAAATCCAATGTCGCGGGAACAAAGTAAGAAGGGGATAAGATAGAGTAGGTGGAAAAGTTACGTTGATGACCTGCTTAACGGACTTACACCCTGGTTCAAGCTCCCACACATAATCGTGGGTATACCCTCCAAGGAGCCCGAGTGAGTTTGGCCAACGTCGATTCCAAGTACCGTGAAGACTTGCACCTCCACAGTCACCTCGTGTAAAGAACCTAGAGAGATAGGCCACTAAGGGTACCACCAACAACAATAAGGCCTGGGGGAACAGTCGTCAGTCTGATCCACACGCAAGGGTAGGGTATCTAGCCCGAAATCAACTCAAAGGCTTCCACTCATAATTGTGGGTATACCTCTGAGTGATCCCCGTAATACGTGCAATCTCTACACTGATGTCAACAAAGAAGGGTGAGTAACTCTGCCAACACCAATGCGACCTAGTGCTTGACCCTTGTTTTAGAAGGGCGTCCCAGGACAATATGTTGCAAATGGAATTTAACACTCCCTAACTCAAGATACTATGTTTGTTTGCAGCTTTGAAAAGTTATCTTTCACACCTATTCCAAAGCCCTACAACTAATCTAATGTAGGTTTGCTACGAGAAAAGATAAAATGTCTAATCAATTTTTATAAGTGCTTTATTTTATGGCTGTTGTTACTCAAAAGGAAGATGGTGTGGAAAATATGTTGTTTTGATCGACTCAAAAAATTATGCAAAGATATGAAGATGCAATCTTTTCATTTCGATGAAATCTATGCTACAAGAAGGAGAAAACATTTATCATTCCCATATGCACAATGTCCCAAAATATATTAAACTCATTAATATCAATTTCGGTACTGCAAATGTACGAATGCCCCCAATCTAATATAAAGCAAGAAATTAAATCTATTTGTTTCAAAAATTTCACTAAAAGCAATAATGAACTTTCTTAAAACAAAGAAACCCAAACTAAAGGTTTTCTTTTAAAGCGAACTATTCAGAAGAAATATGATCTTTCCCTAAACAATTCTAAAGAAAACACACGCTTTGTAATTGAAAGACACTCAAAGAAAGAGACTAATCCTTCAAAACCAAACAAAGCAAAAGTGGCTAAAAGAAACTCAAATGATATCAAGTAGACTGTAAACAGATCAATATAGGCTCCAAAAGTTCAATCCAGCTGTTCAAAGCAACACTGGGCATCAAAAAATGACAATACCCAATCCAAAAATTTTCACAAACAAGTTCGCAGCCTAGCAATAGAGTGCAGTGTGAGAATTAGGTATTCTCACAGTCTAGACATAGGTAGGGTGCGAGAAGTTCTCACCTAACTGAACAGTAGGATGTGAACATCAATGATTCTCGGAGGCCACTAAAGGGTACAATGCGAGAATGTCTGTAAACACAAAATTTGGAAAAAGGACCAAAATTTTTGAGTGAACTTTCAAATCCAGAGAGTCTTGGTAGATCTCCCACAGACTCAGAGAACAGAAAACAAGCAATCAAAGTAAGGGAAACTAGACTAACTAGGAAACAATCCATTTTCCCCAGTGGAGTCACCAATTTTGTTTTAGGATAAATCTGTGAGTGCGGACACAAACCGATCTCCCTTCTCTCTTTAGGAACTCAAGCCACTGTGATCCCTCTGAAGGAAACAGATAGGTTTAAATCATTAACGATCATAGGGATGACGAAAATAATGTGTAACAAGGATCCTTTTGAAACCATATGCAAGGCCAGTCAAAAAGAGACCCTACATATTGAGCCTTAAATATAAGGACAAAGTGAGGATTGAGCTTGACAGAATGTTAGAAGCAGGAATCATAGAACCTGTTGAAGAGTCGGAGTGGATTATCCCTATGGTAGTACAATACAAGAAGACAAGATAAATTAGGATCTATGTAGATCGTAGGAAGCTGAACGATGCCCATTTACATGACCCATTCACTACACCATTCACTGACGAAGTGTTAGACAATGTAGGAGGACATGAGGTATATTCATTTATAGATGGATTCTCAAGATACCATCAGATCTGGATTGCTAAGGAAGATCACCAAAAGACCACATTTGCAATAGAATGGGGATCCTATCAGTATACAATGATGCCATTTAGATTGAAGAATGCACCAACCATCTTTTCAAGGGTAGTGGTCGAAGCATTCAAGGATTTTTACATAAATTCCTGGAATCATATTTTGATGATTAGACTATTTTTATCTTATTACAAAACCATATTGAATGTTTAAGACTAATGTTGGATAAGTGCAGGTAGTGTTATATTTCCTTGAACCTGAAGAAGTGCATCTTCTTTTCACCCTTCAGAGTGTTGCTGGGGCATATTGTGTGTAAGCAGGGATTATTGGTAGAACCATCCAAGATTGCCATTATAGTCGATCTACCCCCTCCTACTTCAGTCAAATAGTTGTGCACTGCGCTGGGACACACTGGATACTACAGGAAGTTCATTAAAGGCTATGCACATATCACAACACCCATGGAGAGGATTTTAAAGAAAGACTATTAGTTTCATTGGACAGAAGAATGCCAACAGAGCTTCGACACCTTGAAACAAAAAATGGTTACCGCACCCATTCTGGTTTTCCCAGATTGCAGTAAGGAATTTCATGTGCATGTCGATGCATATTCTATTGCATTAGGAGAAGTGTTAGCACAACCAAGAGCTGGAGACCTTTACCACCTGTTAGCCTTTACTAGAAGGAATCTATCAACAACTAAGATTAATTACACCACCACTGAGAGAGAAGGATTAGACATGGTGTATGCACTGCAAAAGTTTTTCCACTACTTGTTGGGAGGACACTTTAAAATGTTTATTGATCATTCTTCATTGAAATACCTAGTCAAGAAGCCAGTGTTGGGGGGAAGAATATGCAGATGGCTTATGTTATTTCAGGAATATGATTTCGAGATTGTGGTTAAGCCAGGAAGAATGAACAAAGGTCCTGACCACTTGTCGAGGTTGGAACATGGAGAAGAGCCTACTAGTTTAGAGGATACACTATCAGATGCATAGTTGTTGGCCATCAGGAAGGTTGATGATCACTTCATAGAGCTAGTCTAGTTCCTGTCAACAGGAATGACACCTAGTGACTATACAATTATTTAGAAGAAACATTTGGTAGTGCGCGTTGCAGATTTTTCACTTATAGTTGGACGACTATACAAGATAGGACCTGATGAGATATTGAGGAGGTGTGTTATGGAAGCAGAGATACCATTGATCCTTGAAGAAACACATCAAGGCATCGCAGGAGGACACTACGCAGGGAAAGCAATAGCATAGAAGATTCTTAGGGCTAGCCTTTGGTGGCCTACTCTACACAAAGATGCTAAGGAATACTATAAGGCCTGTGATGTATGTCAAAGAGTTGGGAAACCATCCAGAAGATATGAGATGCCTTTAGTACCTCAGCTAACCTTAGAGGAATTTGAGAAATGGGCCATTAACTTCGTGAGACCTATCAACCCACGTGGAAAACACACATGAGCTAAATACATAATCACTGCGATAGAGTATTTGACCGGATGGGCAGAAGAAAGAGAAGTTAAGGACTATAGTGAAACTACATCTGCGCACTTCATATTTGATGATATCATAACTAGGTTTAGATGCCAAAAGATCCTCATGAGCGATCAAGGCACACATTTTATTAACAAGACTATTGAATCCTTGACTCATAAATTTGAAGTTCACCATCAGAAGAGTATGCCCTATCATCCACAAGAAAATGGGATAGTTGAATCATTTAATAAGATGTTGGAGACAACGCTGACAAAGATATGTAGTTTGAATAGGGATGACTAGGATTTGAGAGTACCAGTAGTATTGTGGGCCTATAGAAGCACTTGCAAGAAACCGACCATGCATACTGCCTTTAAATTGGTCTATGGTCTAGAAGGAGTTGTACCCATGGAATATTTGGTCCCTAGTCTGAGAATTGCAGCCTTTACAGATATGGATGACACTGGCACTGTACAAAATAGGCTTGTGTAGTTGGTCGATCTGGAAGAAGGAAGATTTATTGCAGGATTTCACCAAGAGGTTCACAAAGAAAGAGAAAAGTCCTACCATGATAGGGACATCAAGAAGAAAGCCTTAAAGCAAGGAGCTCTGATATTAGTATATGACAGTAAGTTCATGAAGCATCCAGGGAAGTTCAGGATGCATTGGATTGGGCCATATGAGGTTTCCTATGTTACATAAGGAGGAGTTTCCCAGTTGAAGACTTTGACTGGAGAATGGAAGGAAGGTTTGTTGAATGGAAGTCGATTGAAATTGTATTATGACAACCAGCTTCCTCGCAAATTTCAGTAAAAGCATAAGGAAAAGGGTCCAGGTACTAGGTGTAGTTGAAACTAGGTACCAAACACAGGAAAGACAACTTGCACACATAATGGAAGGACGGAGTAGAAAGCACAATCTACCCTACTGTAACACCCTGTTTCCCCCAGTCTGTAAAAATAAATATATTGGCCAAGAACTATGGAAAACTCAAAGATGTGAATGTTTGATTTGACAGACCTTTGTATAAAAGCTTGATGAATGTAAATTATGTTATGATTATGTGTTGCATGACTGTTGGGAGGGGGGATGTGCTAAAAGAGACTACGATGGCTAATGAGAGGTGGTGGAAGGCACCTGGAATGGTTGTGTTAACTTCCACCGAACCAATACTATACTGGTGTTTACTTGCTCAAAGACCAAAGAAACTCTCTGACCCTAGAATGAATTACCCGCTACGATGGTAGGTGGGGAGGCTCCTCAAGAGTTAATGAGGGGATGGGGGTGAACCGTCCATCTTTAGAATCTCTTAGACTTGACCACGGATGGGGGAAATCATGCCACATGCAATCTTGCAGAAAAGGCAAGAAAGGAAGTGTGGGGAATGGGAAGAGAGAACACATGCGATAGGGATTGTAGAAGAGAACTGGGAGGAACTCTGGAAATATAGGGAGTTCTGAACAGAGGAGAAGAAGAGTAACCTTCGTCCTTGAATTCCATTGAGTTGGAAGTAGGAGACTGAATCTCAAGCATCGTGGTCTAGCTCGAGGGTGGCTAGTGGTAAATCCGTTTGGAGTCATTGAGCCTATGGTTGGGTGGAAACGAGCACCCCTCTCAACAGTTGTGTCATGTCTGGTGTTTTCTTATAAGTGTTATATCTTGTATTTTGAATCGAATATCACGAACGCATGATCATGTTTATACGCTCATAAATGGTTTCTATATAGAAGTGTTTGACTTGTGTTTAATTGGAAATAATGGTTGCATGCTTATACTTATATGACCATAATCGATTTATGTATAGAATGAATAAGTCCAGAATACGAGTCTGTTCCCTTGAGATTTGTCCCATATACTTGACTCACGCTATGTCCTGGTTTGATTTCCCGAGGGCACCTCCTCTCAAGAAGTTTCCTCGCATTCTAGAGCCAAAGTGAGTTCCTTGGAAATAATATCCTTATAGTAAACCCACGAGTTTAACTTACCCCTGTCATAGAGTTCATAGCTAGGTGAATTAGGAAGGTTTTCCAGTCAGGTCACCAAGCCTAGGGATAGTTACCCAAGAACCCTCTTAAGGATCATGTGATCTGATTCTGGAAACCTTGTACAAGAAAGAGTAGTTCTCTCAGGTTTCGAAGTCGTGGGAGTTTTAACCTCCGAGAGATTGAATCTCGTGATTCAAGCTCAAAAAGGATAGCAGGTCCAGTTATCGAAAGAGAATACTACATCATTTGGTAGATGAACAGTCAGAATCCTTTTGAAAATACCTTAGATTGGTCAAGACCGACGGATCTAGAGGAGGAGTGCAAGCGTTAACACCTCGAACCCTTTAGACTTTGCAAGTAGCGATGGGATCCTGGACCATAGATCCAAGGATCTATCGGAGCTATATCGACCGTCGATCTTAACCTTTTCATAGGCAAGAGAGTGGACTTGAAAAACATCCTGAAAGTCCCAAACTATTTGGAACCGTCCATCGACACAGGACACGTGGAATTCATGTAGCATTTTGCTAACTCCCGACTTGAAGTGGTCAAAGGGTAGGACTGAAAAAACTCACGATTCACAAAATCACGACGTGATCATGGTTTTTGATCCATGAGTGATCTGGACCATCTGTTTAGCATGAATAAGTTTCAGGGTTTTGGCACCCAGGAAACCAAAGGGCAAGACCCCTCATTTTTGCCCGTCATGAAATCTCGGTATACGAAACCCCGAATCAGTTTAGCGTGAAAATATTTTGGTGTTTAGACACCCAAGAAACCAAAGGGAAAGACCCCTCATTTTTGCCATTCGCGAAATCCCGGTATACGAAACCCCGAACCGGTTTAGCATGAATAAGTTTTGGTGTTTCGACACCCATGAAACCAAAGGGCAAGACCCCTCATTTTTGCAAGTCGCGAAATACCGATACGCAAAATCCCAATGCGCTCTATGGATGAGCCCTAGGTCACAGGACAGGGTCATGTGGTAGGAAGGAGGAGTCCCGAAAGAATCTGGACCATCCATTTGCAGAGGACATGTGGCAAAGATCTAAAGTCATCAGGGTTCTGGAGATCGGGGAAATAGGAGTGAAGACCCCACCAAAATCCCGAAAGGTAGAATGTTGGGATTTAATCCAGGCCATTGATCAAATCAATGATCTAGATCGTAGATCCGGATGATACCGATCTTTTGGGTTTCGGGGATTGAAGGAACAAAGGTTCCTTGCAACAGGAATCTCAAAATTCAAGTTCCAGTAGCACCATTTGGTGTTAGCGTGTGTTCACTGAGGTGATCGCATGGAGTAGGGAAAAGGGGATCCAAGGAGCTCGTTAACCCCATTTCGGGTTTTGGCATTTCAAGGGAGAGGGAGTCAAGGAGAGCTTGCACACAGAAATCCCGAAATGCGAAAGATGGAAGCACCCTTTTGGTAAGGCCTGTGGTCATAGCCAATGATCAAATGGAGGAGGATAAGGGAAGGGATGGTCTGTGCTAGGCCCCATAGAAATTCGGGGATTTTGTCCCTCGAAGAAAAGACGAAAAATCTAGGTTGTCGTAGTGGGTATGTGACAAATTGGTATTAGAGAATGGTTACAATACTTGGCCTGCTTGGGCTCATGGACAAGTTGCACAGAAAATCCATTTGAAGTACTCTTAAAAGGATTAACTCTCTATCCTAACCCCCTTTATCAAAAATCAAATTTAAGAATGAAAATTCCTATTGTGTGTATGGATTTGAAAAATATGAATTATGCGCTGATTGTGAATGAATATAATGTTGACTAAGAAAAAGTGTTTTTCCTGCACAACAAGCAGACAATCAATTGCAGGAAACGGGATATGTATAGAATGGTAATGCACCATGAAGTGGGGGATGGCTCCCACAATAGAGACAAAGAGTCTGACGAAAGGAGGGCAGTAGAGACCCCTCCAGATCTAGCTGAGACTATGAGGAGCCTCATGGTAAAACTACAGAGCTGGAAGGCCGACAATGAGAGGTTGATAAAAGAGAAAGAGAAGCAAACAAAAATTAATGTAGTCTTTCTGCAGAGTTTATTCGACATACAAAGACAATTGCAGCATGGACTTGACACCATTCATGCAGATTGATGATAGACAAAGAAAAGTCAAAGTCCACCTGAGATACAGAAACGTGGTATTTTAAGTGGCCACACTGGGAAGAGCACCTTGAGAAAGGTCCACCCCAGAGATAAGGGACAAGCGTCAGATGATTCCTCTGGAGAGGAAACTGGCGGCTCAGAGGGAACTTCTAGTAGCATAACTAGTTCTTATTCTTGAAGAAAACGGAAGAAGCAAAATCATTCCAAAAATCATAATCTCGAAGAATTGAAGAAGGCCAAACCACCCTCTTTCGACGGTGAAATAAATAAGGGAGAGGAAGAAAAGGCCTGGCTGCTTCGACTAAAGATGTATTTCAGTGTCCATGACTTCTTGGAAAACTTGAAGGCCCGAGTAGCCACTTTCAACCTGAGTGGGAAGGCTTCCATTTCGTGGGAAGACCTTAAGAACATAAAAGGGATTCATGAAGAAGATCTATCTTGGGAACGATTTGAGAAATACTTCAGGAAGAAGTATCTGTCGGAAAAGTATTTCGACGAAAAGACTAAAGAATTCTATGAACTCAAGTTGAGTCAATGCACCATAGAGTAATATGTCAGTAGATTCCTCGAGTTGCTGAGGTACGTACCCTATATAAAAGAAGAAAAGGAAAAGGTACAACGATTCATCAGTGGACTACCGAAGGAATATCATAATAGTATTGAGTTTGGCGAGCCAAAGACCCTAGAAAACACTATCCGAAAGGAAAGATATTGTTATGAACATCTTGGGCATTGGACAGAACCTCACGAAGGCTGGAAGCAAAAGAATAGTTTGGGATTCTAGAAAAAGGGGTTTAAATCCCCAAGATTTAAAAACTATAAAAAGGACTCAAGGATGAGCTTCCCAACCTGAAGTGTATACCAATAGAATTTTCCCTCCCAGAACAGAAATAAACCTTTTGGATCTACCCCAAAAAATATTGATAACCCAAAGAGAGAACCCTTGAAATGTTGGGGTTGTGGAGAAGAACATCTACTGAGGGACTGCCCGCACCGACAACAAAACAGTCAGAGAATTTACAACGTTCAAGAAGATACCACCATCAATGACGTGTCCAGGAGTATGCCCCAAACTTATGTAGCCATGGATAATAAACAAGTTGACCACCAAGCTTCAGTGGTGGAGATGGAAGGTATGATCACCAACCATCTAGTGTCTATTCTAATTGACCCTGGTTCAAATTTGAGTTATATAGCTCCTAAGGATATTGATAAGTGTAAATTATAGCCATATAAATACACGAATCCATGGTTGGTACAATTAGCCACTAGCACCAAAATAAAGGTAGCGGAGCTCATACCATCTTGCCAATTCACTATGGGTGAATTCCCCACCCAAGAAACCCTTAACATACTACCCCTAGGATCGTATGACCTGTTGATTGGTATGGACTGGCTAGCCACATATAAAGCCAGACTGGACTGTTACCATAAAACCTTAGAATGTGTAAGTGAAGAAGGAAGAAGGATAACCCTTCAAGGGATCCAAAAACCTATCTCAGTGAGACGAATATCATCCCTTCAAATGAGAAAGTATTGCAGAAAGGGATGTCCACTATATGCGATACAGGTGTTAGAATCAGTTGAAGACGACAAACCAAGCCTCAAATACCACTCCACACTAAGAGAATATAGAGATGTGTTTCCAGAAGAGGTATCGGGCTGACCTCCAAGAAGGAACATTGACTTCTCGATAGAAATTACACCAGGAGCGGTGCCAGTGTCTAGGACACCCTACAGGATGAGCACACCCGAGCTAGTTGAGATTAAATTACAACTAAAAGAAATGATGGACAAAGGCTATATCTGACCCAACATGTCTCCATGGGGAGAACCAGTCTTGTTTTTTAAAAAGAAAGATGGTACTCTCCGACTGTGCATAGATTATAGAAAACTCAATAAGGTAACCATAAATAATAAGTACCCCTTACCCAGGATCAATGACCTGTTTGATCAATTGGGAGGTTCTTCCATCTTCTCGAAGATTGACTTGAGATATGGATACCATCAAGTCCGAATCAAGGGTGAAGACATCCACAAAATTTCCTTCAAGATGAGATATGGTCACTATGAGTTTGTGGTAGTACCATTTGGATTGACCAATGCCCCTACCACTTTTATGTGCTTGATGAACAATGTGCTTAGCAAATTCCTAGACAAATTTGTACTAGTTTTTATTGACGATATATTAATTTAATCCAATAATAGAGAGGAACATGAGAAACATCTTAGACTTGTTCTTCAAGTTCTAAGAGAACATCAACTCTATGCCCAATTTAGCAAGTGTGACTTTTTCCAGAAGAAAATGCATTACTTGGTCCATGTCATATCTGAAGAGGGAGTAGTAGTAGACCCTGACAAGATCAGGTCTATCATGGAATGGCCTACCCCAAAGGACGTTTCAAATATCAGATCCTTTATGGGCTTAGCAGGATACTATAGGATATTTATAAAAGGATTCTCCAAGATTGGTTTTCCAATCACTGCCCTCCAGAAGAAGGGAGCTAAATTCACGTGGACATAAGAATGTGAAGAAAGATTTCAATCCCTGAAACACCTTCTGACCCATGCACCTGTGATGAATATTGTTGATCCCAAAAATGACTTCCTCGTGTGCACAGATGCCTGTAAGTAAGGGCTCAGGGGAGTCCGTATGAAAGAAGGAAGTGTAGTCTGCTATGAATCCTGAAAATTGAATGAGCACGAAGCCAACTATGTGACCAATGATCTAGATTTGGCCGCCATAGTGCATGCCTTGAAAATGTGGAGGCATTACCTCCTGGGAAGGAAATTCGTACTCATGACAAACCACTGTGGATTGCGACATCTGTTTGACCAACCAAAACTCAATGCTAGACAAGCTAGGTGGATGGCCCTTCTTAGTGAGTTTGATTTCAAAATCAAAGATATCAAGGGAAAGGAAAATAAGGTGGTCGATGCCCTTAGCAAAAGTATGAAAACAATTCATCTGGTATTGGTGAGCACCTACAAGACCAACATCAGGGAAAGAGTTAAGAATGCACAAGAAATAGACACATTCTTCCAGATCGTGACCTCATACCTGGAGCAAGAACCCACAGGGATAAAGTATGGATGCTACCAGATGATAGATGCAGGTCTGGTAACTTACAAAAACATATTGTATATTCTATATTGTGATGACTTGAAGAGGTTCATAATGGATGAACTACATAAAAGACAGTATACTAGTCATCCAGGATACTAGAAGATGATCACAACCACCAGGAAACAATTCTATTGGCCTGGATTGAATAAAGACATAGCTGAGTATTTAGACAAATGCATAGAATGCCAACAAGTTAAAGAAGAACACCGACACCCAACAGGATTATTACAACCTCTACCAATATCAGAATGGAAATGGGAAACCATCTCCATGGATTTCATCACCGGATTACCAACCTCAACCAAACAGAATGATGCCATCATGGTAGTGGTGGATAAATTGAGAAAGTCCACTCATTTTATCCCTGTCAAGTCGAATTCCAAGGCAATAGACATCGCCAACGTATTCATGAAGGAGATATTCAGACTACATGGTATGCCTAAAGAGATCGTGTCTGACAGAGTGTTCTAGGATAAATTCGTGAGTGCAGACACAGACCAATCTCCACAGATCCACCTGGATCTGGAACAAACTGAGACAGAATACTACTCTTTCCCTAGTTCTAAAGTATTGAATGGACAAGAGAAGAAGGATGATGTACTTA
>ML785463.1:34133-58452 GCA_009831015.1 Picea engelmannii
AAACAAAGATCTTGAAAGAAAACATACAGTTCACTTTCCAAGAAGAACTCTAATAAATGAGAAAAGAAAACCAAAATATAAAAACCCAATCAAATAACCCAATCCAATACTTTCAATGGAAGCAAAAACAAAAACAAACCAAAGGAGCTTCTCAATGCAAATGAAAATTGTCCTTATGGACCAACAAGTACAAGAGAAATCTCAAAATCTTAACTTCCAATCAACCACTGATTCTTAACCAACATAACACATTCAACTCCAGTAATCAGAGAGAAGAAAAATGCCAAAAAGGGCTAAGAGATGAAAGTCAAGTGATCAAAGAAAGAACAAGCCTAGAAACCCTAGATCAAGTCCAACAAGCAAAAGAAAGCAAAAAAGAGGCAAGCCAGTAATCCAAAGAGCCAAAAAGACTTAAATCAACCTTACTGAGCTATTGCAAAAGTCAAAACTTGATTTCAAAAAAATTTCAAAATCTGCCCGCAGGCAAGCCTTGGACACAGTGCGAGAATGTAAGCTTCTCGCAGGTCACTTAAGTGCAGACTGCGAACTTTTCGCACTGGAGTATATACGCAAGGTGTGAACTATCAGGGTTCTCGCAGGCTGCTAATGGGCACAGTGCGGGAATCCCTGAAACTATTAAAAAATTTGAAAAATCAAGCAAAGATCAAAATGGCTTTTGGATCCAGAAGGTCACTCAGGGTATCCTGAGGACTCAGAGATTTACAAATCAGGAGAAAAAGGAAACCAAATAAAATGGCCATAGAAAATCCAGAAACCAAAAAGACAAAAGGGAAAGAGTCCCCAGCGGAGTCGCCAATTTTGTTAACGGATAAATTCGTGAGTGAGGACACAGACCAATCTCCCTAGATCCACCCAGATCTAGAACAAAGCAAGACAGAATACTACTCTTTCCCTAGATCTAGATTATTGAACGAACTAAGAGAAATGGATAGTGGACATACCTTATGAACGCTCTCCTTAAATATCTGTTGTTCCTTGCTCCGCTTCGATTCTCTTGTGCCGTCCAATCACAACAGTACAAACCAATCGAAGTACAAGCAAATTAATGTATTCAATACCTAATCTATACATGTGATCAAGGAATCATGTAATAAGATGACATCATCATTATGGGAAAGGGACATATTCATGTATTGAATTAACTGAAAGAGAAATATAAAACCTGAACCTTGATGTCGTAGATCTCCTTTCAATGGCTTCTAGTTCTGACACACACACTTGCTCATGCATGAGGAAAATCAACCACATAAGATGACCTTGCTATTGTCCTTTGCTGCTGTAGCATCATTCCTCCATACAGTCTTGCACTGATTCTCCAATCAACCTCTTGCTAGCTTGCTTCTAATTTCTTTTGTTAACCCTTTCCATGAGAAATCTCCTCAATATATAGGAGAAGATAGCTTAGTTACTTGGATAGAGAATGATCCCAAGATATCTAGAAAGTCAGTATTTTGCCAACCATTCGAAAGCCAACTCATCCTTCTAGAAGATTCTTTCTAGAAGAATCGAGAACTCATCCATTTTCCTTCTTTAGAAACATGCCCGCACCCTGACTTTGAGTGCAGTGCGAGAAGTTCGCAGTCAATATGAAGGAAGCCTGCGAGAATTAAGGATTCTCGCAGGAGAGTATATATGTAGCCTGCGAACTATCTTTTAAACTAAGCTTTCTGGAAACTGACAAGTGTAACCTTTCTCATGAAAATGTTCTTAATAAAGAGTTTGATTTTCTATTATCATGACACTATCATGACATCATCCCGATGACCAAAAATGTGGATAACAGTTGTGACTGGGATTCACCCTTGTATTTGCCTTCCATTTCATGGTTGACTGTGTTTTATTATTGACTACAATTTTTGGGGTAGGGACTGCGACTGATAGTGTGACAGTGTTATCATTTATTGATTTACCCTGGATATTTTCCATGGATACCCTACCCTGGGACCTCCGCATGATATCCTTACCATTGTTGTTTTACCATTTAACTTTGAACTCTACGCACCTTGCTAGAGGTCGATCTCTTAATGGACTTCAATAAAAATTCTTGATAGTGATTCGATATCCATCTCAACTAATACTTCAACCATCTTCTAGTACAACAATTTTTTGTAATTCAGAGATGACTTATGTGTTTTACCCTGCGCGTTTTACCCCTTTGCATTTGACTACCTTAGATGTTTAACTACTGGGATTTAACTAGAATTTTTGTTGTTAGCTTTTTACCTGCGTTTTTTAATGCTTTTGACAACTGATGGGCATGCATGGAAATATTATTATTGTACCGAAGTGTCTTGGATAACTTAGGTTTTTAACACACAGGGATATTGTCCTTTTTACAAAGAATTTATTGAGGCAATGAATCATTCTGAATTATTCCATTTAAATTGGACAATTAACGACTTCATTAAATCCCTGATAATTTCTATATATCCGCTACTCCTTGATGCACGACAACTACACTTCAGGCATCAATGTTTTTGGTTCCATTTTTCAAGCAGAGCGCATCCCTATATCCTTTAGACAATGACTCATTCTTAGATTAAAGGGCAGAAAGACTTTAAGAGACAGAGAGATTAAAGGACAACGATTAATTGATGGTCGACTTTTTTTTATGGCTAAAGTAGTGACCTCAATTTTCTTTGCGATTTCCTTTTGGTCAGCAAATTATCTAGCTTCCCTTAGCATTCCCCATAATTATCGTTGTTAGACACACTCCGGTGATAGGAAACGATTTATTTTTAAGCTTATTCAATCGATAGATTTGGATTGGTACAACAATTTTGCTTATTCTTTTTTTATGACAGTGAATGTATAAATCCATTATGTTATGTTTTTCTCAGCTCTTTTCCTTGGTTTAGTCCATGAGTATTACTTATTACCTGGCGAGGTCACCCTCTCTAAGAGTGTGTATTCATGTATTATTGGCCTGCATTGAGTTTGTTGTCATCTTTACCTTACCTGCGTTTTACTTTAACTGAGAGTGTTCTCATTTGGCTTTACTAATTCTGGACAACGTTCCTCCTTTTCTTGGTTAGAAATGATAATTATTGTGGTAGGATATATTTAATGTCAACATCATGTGTGCATTGATAGCCTGATATAAGATTTAATATTAAAACAACAAGATAGCATTAAATTTCGAATTGACGATTATTTTTTATATAACCACAAAACCATAGGAAATTAGCCCACTTAAATGGCATAGTCATTTCACCGCAGATCTTTTTAATGTTAGTAGACAACTGTCATTGGGTATGGTTAGTATAGATAGACAACATGTGGTAATTTAGTGTGATCATAATTGTTTCACTGTTGCATTATGCCTTGATGTAGTTAATGTTGTTATATGATGTCAATTGCTAGTTAGATTGTGGTGTTGGGATTAATTTAGAATTGCCCATTTAGATCTTAGTTAATGATTAAATGAGATTGTGATAATGTTAGATTGATTGTAATAATGTCTAAATTGTAAATTTTAGACTTGCGAATCAGATTTGTTTAAGGATTAAATTAGAATTGCAATCTATTTACTAGTAGTAGTACTCACTTGCCAAAATTTGATATGTGGTTAATGCTAATTGAGATATAGTGGTTGTCTAAATTGGTAAAAATTAGACTAGCTAAAATAGAACTCGATATCATTTTAAGTTAGGTTGTAACTCACTAACTATTGAATTTTAGATTGGTTAACTTAGATCTGTATTTAACACTAATTTAGATTGTAAGTATTGACCAGTGTAGACTTGATAAAAGGGTTGGTTTGTTGAAGAAGTCATGTATTGTCTTGTGTCTTCCCTTGTTGTCATCCTCTGGCCTCTCGTCCACCTGTTGTTGGGGTAAGGGAATGGTTTTCTTATCGGTATTTGGCTCCTAGCACGTCGGGTTATCTAGAGTCCTTAGCCCAGATAGGATGTGTTGTGCTAAGGTTATTGACGCATCTATCATCTGGGGACAACATGATTCCTGAAGAGGGGATCATAGCGCAGCCTATTGGATAGCAATGAATGATAACCGGGTCAGAGGTCGGGCCTTCCATGTGAGTGTCGTCAAGTGTTGTAAGTTTGTGTTGGTGCATGGGTTGAATGCCTTAAAGCACTAGGTTCGCACACCTTGAGGTCCTAATTTTGTTCGTCAAGGTTGTTGTGTCGGGAAAGGGATGTTGTCCCTTAGCTTGTAGGCATGGTCGTGATCCGTTGGGCGGGTAGACTTTTCCTCCTTGTTGTTCTACGCATGTTATGCCCAATTGCTCTTATGTCAGTGTGTGGAGTCATAGTACCCTGTTGCCTGGACTGCATGCTTGCGTTCGTCGTCATTTGTGTGGTTAGCTGTTGTTTTCATCGCCATCTTTCCCTTTAACACACAAAAAAAACCTTTTCACTTCTGCTTCGCTCATAGTCGTAATAAGGGGCTATCACATATGGTATTAGAGCAGGGTTAAACCCGTGGCTTGCGATCACTACAACTTTCATTGCTATGATTTAATTATAATGTTGCTAATTGAGTTGACTTGTATCCGTGCAGGTAATCATGGTTAGAGGATGCCGCAGAGGTAGACGATGGGGTGCTAGGGGGGGAGGCGTGATGCCTCCAACAACATCTACACCTGAGGGGTCTAATCCATAAGGATATGAATAGGTTCTCAAGCAGGAGAAGATAACAGTGGGTGATGTGGTTGGAATGATGAGGTCTTTTCAGTAGATTTCTATGGCACTGATCATCCATTTGGATAGAGATGAGGCCAGAGCGTCGACACCCCCTGAGGTTCCACCGCGTGCTCTGGTTGCTTCTGGTAGTGTTCACCGCGAACTCGAGAAGGTCAAATTTCTCGAGTTATGTGGTGCCCCGGACGACGTAGCCACCGAGGCATGGTTGGAGAATATGGTGATGTGCTTTTCACTTCGCGACTATACCTCCAACATGAAGGTCCAGATGGAATTCTTTCAACTGAAGGGGAGCGCTCTTCTATGGTGGAAGACGCCCCTGCCACAACTGAACATGGTCATCAAAGACATCTCATGGGAACTGTTCAAGGGACGGTTCCGAGAGAGGTACCTATCAGAGGAATTCATAGAGCGTCAGCTCAATGAGTTCAACGCCTTACGATAGGGAGGCTGTATGGTGCCCGAGTATGAGGCCCATTTTATGGAGCTACTTCAGTATGATCCAGATCTTAACAATGAGAAACTTAAGGTCAACAAGTTCGTGTTCAGCCTTAATGGCAGGAAACATGCAAAGGTTAGTATTTTGATGCCTCATACCTTGCATGAAGTCATCCAAAAGGCCCTCATAGCAGAGGAGGAGCTTATCAGTGGGGCTTAGAGAAGGACTCCAGTGAGACCAGCAGGGAAAGTGTCATCTGGTGTGCACCAACATCAGACACCAGCCAAACATACACCGGGATATTGTGGCTTCCAGAAGAGATCCAATTTCACTACACTTCGACGACCGATGCCTCAATAGTGGACACCTTATTGCGAACCAAAGCATCAGCAACATCGTTGACCACAGTAGCAAGAGTTTAGGCTTGTTCAACAAAACAGACCTGGATTCCAAGTCAATGGGCCATCATTTTCTACTTCGGGTACCAGGAGTATTGGACCGAAGAAGGGGTGTTAGAAGTGTAGGGAGCCACACTACCAGCATGACTGCCCTCTAGAGAGTACTAGAGAGTCTGCATCTGTAAGACCCACTACCGTGGGAGATATGGCCAAGGCCCATCGGATTCATGCAATGGTGAATAAGTGCTAGGAAGAGCACCAGTCGACTGTTCTCGAGACGTCAGGTACCTTCGCTGACCAGAACCTTAGTATTTTGGTAGATCCCGGTGCTACCAAGAGTTTCATTTCTGGTGCAATGCTAGAAAGGATTAAGGTAAAGGAATTAAAATAAGATAAGTTTAGCTTTGTAGAGATCGCTTTGAGAACCAAACAAAAGGTTGGAGGAAAGGTTACATGTTGTACCATCAACCTAGGAGGGTTTGTCACTAGGGCCAACCTATATGTCACGATCCTAGGATCTTATGACATCATGATCGGTATGGACTGGTTGGAATCGCATGAGGCGATACTCAATTGTAACATGAAATGGTTGAGCTTGGTCAATGATGAGAGGAAAAGACGTGTGATTGTAGGACGAAAGCAGGGAGTTTCCCTGAGGTTCATCTCTTCCTTGCAGCTACGGAAGAGAATGCGCAAGGGATGTAAGATTTATACGATCCTTGTGTTAAACGAGAAGGCGGTAGCAGAAGGTATTGAACACCTTCCTATGGTGAGAGATTTTGTGGATGTCTTCCAAGAGGATTTACCTGGGATGTCGCCGGAGAGGGAATTGGATTTTACTATAGACATAAAACCAGCGATTGAACCGATAGCTAGAATTCCTTATTGGATGTTGACCCCGAAGTTACAAGAGTTGAGAATACAACTGAAAGAATTGCTGGACCTAGAACTAATACATCCAAGTGTGTCACCCTGGGGTGCACCCGTTATTTTCATACGAAAGAAGGATGGGTCGTGGAGGCTCTGCATTGACTACTGTCAATTGAAGAAGGAAACGATCAAGAATCAATATTTGTTGCCAAGGATTGATGATTTATTCGATCAAATTAAGGGTGTGATGGTGTTCTCAAAAATCGATTTACGATAAGGGTATCACCAATTATAGATCAAGAAGGATGACGTCCCTAAGACTACCTTTAAGATGAGGTTTGGACATTATGAGTTTACTGTTTTATCATTTGGACTGAAAAATGCCCTAGGGGTATTTATGAGTTTGATGAATGGGGTGTTCTGCGAGTACTTGGACAAGTTCGTCCAAGTATTCATTGACGATATTTTTATTTAGTCTCGGATGACAGAGGAGCATGAAAAACACTTGCACTTGGTACTACAATGTCTGTGAGAGCGCAAATTATTTGGGAAGTTGTTTGAATGCTCATTTTATCAATCAAAGATTCGCTACTTAGGGCATGTCATCTCCGATGAAGGTATCATCGTGGATCCAACAAAGGTTGAGGATATTATTGAATGGCCTACACTGACGAACATCCTGGAAGTGCATAGATTCATGGGTTTAGCAGGATACTATCGACGGTTCGTTGAGGGATTTTCTAAGATAGCAAATCCAATCACGGAGTTGTAAAAGAAGAACAAGAAGTTTTTTTGGACCAAGAAATGCACGAAATCTTTCTGGAGGCTCAAGGAGTTTTTGATAATGACACTGATACTAGAGGTCCCTAACATGGACATGGACTTCTTGGTATGCACCGATGCATCCAAGGAAGGGTTAGGCAAAGTTTTGATGCAAGTCGGTCGAGTGATCACTTACATATCGAGGAAACTGAAAAGGCATGAGGAGAACTACGCGACAAACGATTTGGTGTTGTTAGCCATTGTTTATGCCTTGAATGTTTGGAGACACTACCTTGTTGCATGAAAATTTGAGCTAAAGATGGACCACTGTGGACTACAACACATCTTTATGTAAACAGACTTGAACGTGCAACAACGATGTTGGTCAGAATTGATTAGAGAGTACAACTTCGAGATTACTTACATAAAAGGAACAGTGAACCGAGTGGCAGATGCATTGACTCAGAGACCACACATATTTTCGGTGTTGCCTCTGCAGACGAATCTATGTGAAAAGATTCTAACTTTGCAGTGCAATGATGATTGGTACAAAGAGGTTGAGGATTTTATTGGACAAAACACAATGGTGGTACTAAGATTTGAAGGATTTACATTTGACGATGATGGATTATTGAGGTTTAAAAATTGTATTTACGTAACACCGAATGATGCATTAAGGAGCTTGATCCTAAGCGAGACACATAGAGAAGTATCCATGGCTCACTCGAGAGTCACGAATATGAGGGTGGACCTTAAACCCTTATTCTTATCAAAGGGAATGAAGGCAGACATAGTCAACTATGTGGCCAAATGTCTAGAATATCAGTAGGTAAAGGAAAAACATAGACATCCAGGAGGATTACTATAGTCGCATGCTATTCTGGAATCAAAATGGGAGATTGTTTTGATGGATTTTATTATTGGATTTCCACTGATGGCAAGGAGACATGACTCGATTTTTGTAGTAGTAGACACTCTGATGAAGAGTGCACAATTTATTTTTGTGCATACGATGTATCAAGTGCTTGCCATAGCTAGAGTTATCATCTGTGAGATTGTGAGGCTGCATGGTGTGCCTAAGAGGATTATATATGATCGAGGATTGATGTTTACTGGACGATTTTGGACAAGTTTCCAAGAGGCCTTGGGAACAAAACTTAACTTCAGTACTGCATATCACCCAGAGACTCATGGGAAGACCAAACAAATGAACCAGACCTTGGAGGACATGTTGCGCATGTACATGATGGACCAACAAAAGCGATGGGAAGAATTATTTCCATTGGTGGAATTCGCTTATAACAACAGTTACCAAAGCACCATTAAGATGGTGCCTTTCAAGTTTCTTTACGGGCGACAATGTCAAATGCCTTTGAGTTGGGATCGGCTTGAGGATAGGGTCCTGGTAGGACCAGAAGTAATCCAGGAAATGGAAGAGAAAATGCAAACAATAAGACAAAGGATTAAAGAAGTGAAGGATCAGAGGAAGAGTTATGCCGATGCACACTATGTTGACCGTAATTATGAGATTGGTGATCGCATTTTCTTGCGGGTAAAACTGCATAAGAGTTTGATCAAGTTTGGAAAGGGAGCTAAACTCTCTCCTAGGTTCGTGGAAAATTTCGAGATTGTGGAGAGGAAGGGGTCTGTGGCCTATCGACTAGCCTTGCCTGATTCTTTGAGGAGTTCCTTTTGAGACATTATATGTCTCATTATATGCCTCATGTATATGTTTGGAGACATTATATTAGTGATCCTACACACGTTATTGACATGAGTTCCTTGCAGGTATCAGATGAGGGGGTTCTCACGGCTGAGCTGATCCACATCTTGGATCATCTCATTCGACAACTACAGTGTCGAACAATAGAGCAGGTCAAGGTCCAGTGGGAGAACTATAGTCCACACTCAATGACCTAGGAGGACGCATATGATATGCACCAACAGTTTCCATTTTTGTTTGATAGATAGACTTATGATACTGTGATAAACATTGCATCGACACTTATATATTGTGAAACTTTGGGATGAAGTTTAGACCAAGAGGGGGTGTATGGAACATCTTGCTCTTGCGCGCACTGAACAAACTTATTCTTTGAGGACACTTGCTTGCAAGTGATCCGTATTATATACTTTTGGGAATTTGATATATGATTATGAGGCATTACGAATTGATGAGAGGTTGTTTTGTTGCATTGACATAGACAGGTGCTATTCACTCGGTTTTAATGAGTGTGTAGGATTTCAGACCTCCAAGATGCAGAGGCATCGATGGAACCCCTTGGACTCTGGATTGAGTCGGGGAGTGAACTATTAGGGTTTGATTTTTTTATATGTGATATTAGTGCATATGATTATGGATATATTTCTGACATGAATCGTTATTGATGCAAGCTGATGATATCTTGCCGACTAGAATCACATGTGGAGTAGAGGGGTCGCGCTCGACTACCAGAGATGATGAGGAAGAGGTGTGGATAGTATCCCTACCACAACCTACTAGCACTCCTTTCATGGCTCGAATTGTAGGTTAATTATTACCTAGTTTGAGAGGACCCACGATGTCGTGAGTTTCGACTACGACAGTTGCTCACGATGATTCTAAGGGGTATGCAATAAGGCAAGGGCCTTATTCCTTAGAGGCCCTTAGTCTCTCACAAGATCACCTAGTGGAGTGTTGACTCCTTTGGGTTTTTTATCTCTACCAAGTCAGTCAATAGGTGAGTGGCACCCTTGGAGCATGTGGTGCGTCCTGAAGGGAACGTCACGCAAGAAAAATGGAAAGAGTCGAGTGGCACCCCTGGAGCACGTAGTGCGTCCTGAAGGGAACATCACACAAGAGAAACATAAAGAGGTGAGTGGCACCCTTGGAGCACCCAATGCATCCTGAAGGGAACGTCGCCTTGTTATTTAATAATTGGACCCAATGGGCCCAATGGTTAAGAACATGTGTTATCTCCGGGGAGGTCACAAGTTCAAAACCGGCGGGGGGTAGGGATGCTCATATTGGCCCGTTGGGACAAGGTTGGAAGGGTAGACGACCCCTGGGATAGAGGTTCACTTTGGTGGGACTCGGGACGTCTCGGACCCTATTGAGTCACAATTTATTGGTATATCTGGCTTGCGGGCTGTTGGATATACTCTTGGGAGGTTGTTGTTCCCATGGTTAAAAAAAAATAATTGGATAAACTTATATGGATTTAGGACAAATAATCTGTTAAGGAATATTTAAAACTCTTCCCTTAATAAAATGTTTCCCAACCTAGGAAAATAAAGTCTAGGTCTAAATTATACTAGTGATAAAATTTTATCTATTTATATATATATATATATATATATATATATATATATAAATAAATAAAAATAAAATAAATAATAATGATAATATTCATTAATCTTGTGAAAAGAAGGGGGTAAGCAATTAAATTGATTTATAAAAATATTTTGGAATAAAATTTAAAAAGGGGAAATAAATATTTTACTCTATTATGCTAATTAAAAATTTATTCATTAAAAAGAAAAAGGGAAAAGGGTAAGTTTATGCACATGCCTTTTTGAGTTTAAATAAAAATGGAAAGAGGGAAAGAAAAAATGATTAGGAATCTAGGAAAAAGAAGAAAACATAAAAAGAAAAGGGAAACATACGGAAAAAGCGGATAGTCTAAATTAGTAAGGTATCTAGCATTTAAGAACTTTCTAATTTAAAGTCAGCTAATAAATGAATAAGGGGGAAAGCCATTAAAACTTGTAAGGGGATTTGTGGACACCTAGGTACAATTCTAGGAGTTCCTTTAGGTGAGTGAGGGAAATAGTGGTAATTAATTAATTAATGAAATTAATTTATGGAGGAATGAAGGGGATGGGTGACACTTATATGTGGAGGATTTTTATGGATTAAATTGTTAAACTTTAAATTAAATGGGATTTTGGGAAAGTAGGGGACTTCAAAACTCTATTTAATGGAGGGAGGAGAAGGATGATCATGTCCGTTGTGATGCATAACATTACACTATAGAAATGTATACTTGACTGACTTAGCTTGTGGGACTTGGGATACCCAGCTCAGTGAGGAGTGCTAGCTCAACCTTGCGAGGCGAGCTGGGAGCTATCTGATTCTATGGTTAATGTGCATGGCCCCTTTGCAGCTCAGGGGGATAAGGGGGAAGAAGAGTACCCTTAGCGTTGACTATGAGGTACTGGTGAAGTCTCATCGGTTGGCAAGAGGGAGTTGCACTAAGCGAGCGGGACATCAACTCAGACCGGGCGATTGGGCAACGATTCACATCCTATATTCTGCATGGTATATGGTTAGTATGATTTATGCTTTTAGTTCTGCATGTTTAATTGGGTAAGTAAAATTATTGTCTTAGCATTCTAGTTGATGACTGGAATTTTCCCCTTATCCTTTAGATCGATGTTGTTTAATTCCCAAGGCCTTCAATCTCTGCATGTATTGACTGTCCTATGGTTTATTGATTTGTGATGATTGCGGTTTATTTTTCCTTTGTCTCTAGCTCATCAATCCATGCCTGAGCAGTCGACCAGGATCCTAATCTACGGTCTTCGCTTCGGAGTTAATAGACCTATGGATATCAACACCCCTCTTTTTTTGCGTGGATGACGAGCGAATGATGTTCTTGTTAATCATCTACCTCTTTTGTTTGACCTTAGCTAATTGTTTTTCTTGTGTCTTGATGCGGATAATTGACCCGACAATTTCTTGATTGACGGTGAAATTTATCTTTTTCTTGTCTACATTCTACCCCTTGTTACTCTGGCAATTTTCCTTTATCAAGACTGGAACCGTTGCAATTTAAGACTATGTTTTGGCCACTGGTTTTGACTGCAATTCACCCTTGTATTTGCGTGCCATTTCATTGTTGATTGCGTTTGATTATTGACTGCAATTTTTGGGGTAGGAACTGCGATTGATAGTGTGACAGCCTTTTCATTTATTGATTTACCCTAGAGATTTGCAATGGATACCCTACCCTATGACCTCTGCATGATATCCTTACCATTGTTGTTTTACCATTTAACTTTTAACTCTGTGCACCTTGCTAGAAGTCCATCTCTTAATGAACTTCAATAGAAATCCTTGACAGTGATTCCATATCCATCTCAACTAAGAGTTGAACAGTCTTCTAGTACAACAAATTTTGGTATTTCATTGATGCCTTATGTGTTTTACCTTGCGCGTTTTACCCCTTTGTGTTTGACTACCTTAGATGTTTAACTATTGGGATTTAACTAGAATTTTTGTTGTTATCTTTTTACGTGCATTTTTTTTAATGTTGTTGACAGCTGACAGGCATGCATGGAAATATTATTGTTGTACCGAAGTGTATTGGGTAACATAGGCTTTTAACAGAGGGATATTGTTTTTTTTACAACAAATTTACTGAGACAACGAATCATTATGAATTATTCCATTTAAATTGGACAGTGAATGGCTTCCTTAAATCCCTGATAATTTATGTATATCCACTGCTCCTTGATCCAAGACAACTACACTTCAGGAAGCAATTTTGTTGGTTCTATTTTTCGAGTAGAGCATATCCCTATCTCCTTTAGACAATGACTCCTTCTTAGATTATAGGGCAACCAAACTTTAAGAGACAGAGAGATTAAAGGAAAATGATTAATTGATGGTCGGCATTTTTTTTATGGTTAAAGTAATGACCTCAATTCTATCTGCGATTTCCTTTTGGTCAACAAATTACCCATCTTCCCTTAGTGTTCCCCATAATGGTCGTTGGTAGACATGCTCCGGTGATAGGCAACGATATTTTTTTAAGCTTCTTCAATAGATAGATTTGGATTGGTACAATGATTTTGCTTTTTTTTTATGACAACGAATGTTCAAATCCATTATGTTATGTTTTTCTCAGTGTTTTTCCTTGGTTTAGTCTGTGAGTGTTACTTATTACCTACCGAGGTCACCCTCTCTAAGATGTTAAATATAATGTAACCTCAACATGCTAACTATACACTGCCAGCTGTCCTAGCCAGTTGTACTTTCTATTCTTGATTTGCTTGATCCTATTTAGCTCAGCTATTTTCCTTTGCATAACAACTTCTTCATGATCCTCTTCATGTACTCGTTTTGTACTCTTCTTCATATATTCTAATATACTATTTTCTGTTATATTCTTTTCACTGTGCATTTATTGCTTCACAATTTATCATGGTATCAGAGCTACAGTAGTAAGCCTCTTCACACAAGCTGGTGTTGGCAGCCAATTCACATTTTTCTTTGGTCTTATAGGCTGCCTACACCTATGTTTTGCAAACATCAATTTATCGTCACAATTTTCAAATAAACGACATTTTCATTTTGTGCGACATTTCCACATTTGCCTTCATTTTGTTTTCACGACTATAAGCGTGAAAACTTCGTCTTTCGAAGTCGTATTTAGATCATTATCTGAACTGTCATTATCTCTTTATTCGATATGCCTATTGCGCTTACCTTTTAATTATCATTATACAACTGGCAAGACTCTTTGATCGGTACACATGCTTCGATAGATTGTGTAATTTGGTTTTATTGAGTTTGTAAGGCATTAGCATTTGGATTGCATTTTATTTGACCTACTTGACCTTTGGTTTCATGAAAATACTTGGGTGTTATGGTTAAATCTTTCATTTATATCTTTCAATATGATACCTGTGTTTTTGTTTTCATAACTATTGGCATGTTGATTGTATGAAGATCCATTGGCACCTTGGATAAATTATTGATATGAGTTGTTATAATACATTGGCACATGGTTAAACATATTGTGTTGATTTTAAATCGTATGATTGATGGTTTCGAACTTTGGTAAAACGTTGATTGAACACATTTGTTTATACATTTACCATTGTTTCATTGGTTGGGCAAGTGACATGAGTGTTAAACTATGCTATAGTGGATATAACAGCTATGAACGTCGGCGGTGGTACTATTGATCATAATTGTTATGCATGGTAGTGAATAACTCCGCCACCTTCGCACGATGGCATTTATGCCTATGCCTTATTCACGTTCACTTATGTTAGCTCGGGTAGCCCTGCTCCTGTGTGTGTTATGATCCAAACCCTCGGCTTACCATGTGCTCGGTTCCATGGAACCAGTTGTGCGAATCGAGCCAAATGACAACCAAGCCCTGTTAATGTTTGACAATGCTCACAAAGACTTGGAGGATAAGGGATGGCTTACCTTCGTAAAATGATTTGAGGGATTTAATCTAGTTGTAGCACGACAGTTTTCCGTGACCTTCAATGGCTGTAGAGCCAAGGTGGGCGACATACAATTAGAAATCGATGAGCAATTCATCAGTTCTGCTACAGGATAGAGTTGGTTCAAAAATTGTAAGGTCGAGGAAGTGCCATGGACACTGTTGTTCCTCTCGAGCAAAGTCACCTCTTGTGACAGAGGTATGCCCATCTCTGCACTTAAACCACGATGGCATGATACTTTCATGGTAATCAAATAGTTCGTGACCTGTGAAGGTCGATACAGACTTGTGTTTCTCTACCACCTGCGTTTGCTTATGAATTTTATGGGATACTCATTGAATATGCCCTTTTACTTTCATCGTAGCCTATATAAAATGGATAAAAGGTTCAAAAGGCAGCAGGCTGACAGTAGCCTGTTTCATCATGGGCTTATTCAGCTTATCGTTATTTATCATTTGAGTTTGCATGGTGATAGCTGGAGATCTTTCCTCGCTCGTAATGGTTTTGAGGATTTAGACCTTGTATTGGTTGACAAGCCTATGGTAATTGAAACCAAGGTCGAGTTGCCTGTACCCTTACATGTCCTATTGCCTAAACCCTCGGCCGACCCTAAGGTTGACTTACCAGACATTGGAACTAATCCGAGCCTACGAAGAAACCTATGAGCAAAAATCCCAAGGAAAACCCTACTGCTAATGCCAAAGGAAAAAGGAATGCCCGTCTCATTTCTCGGATGGCCAGGAACAAGCCTAAACCCTCTGCCGAGTCAAAAACTATAGTTCTGAGTGAGGATTCTGATTCTGACATTGAACGTTTTTTAGCTAGCGAGTACCCTTACTCGCAGGGTTTATGTCCCGATCCACCTTATGATTTTGTGTCGAACCTTCCCCCCTGCCTAAGGAATGATCCTAGTTTCCTTGGTATTAAATTTCCTCGTGAAACCCTCGACCATTTAACCAAACCCTCGCCTACTCTTTCAAAACCCACATAGTCTCCCTGTGACCAATACGATTCATGGTTGGAACGATACTACATTGATGTTCCCATACTCCAATCGAAAATTCAATCATTGGAAGATCAAATTGAAGTGTTAACCAGTCAAAGAGACAAGCTCCTAGCAGCTGATAAGAAGCATAAGACAACAGGCTCCATCCTTTTCAAAAACGTTGAATCGGCTACGGTAGTTATCAACTCCAAATTGGCATGATCAAGTCGTCTCGTCACTGTACAGTTATGGATTTTAATATCGTTTTAGCTGTGTGAGTGGATAGATTGATGTAATGATTTGAATTCTGTTTTCGAATAGCTCTGTTTACATTTTGAAATGGCTCTGTTATAATGTGTGTAACCTGTACATTGTTTCGTTTGCTAAAAATAAAAAAAGAAATTTCGATTTAGTATATGATTTGATTATTTCCAGTATAGCCATCGATAGATTTTGATTGGATTTCAATGGTTTTCGTTTAGATTTGATTGATAGGTTTGCCTCATTGAGTTAATGAAATTATTGGTTCATTTTCAGTTCAATTCGTTTTGTATCCATTCCGAACAGGAAGTTTTTCACGATCAATTTAGAATGTGATTCGATTGGATTTGATTTCGTTATGATCCATATGATGTGGTTGGTAATCGATTTTATTGAGTTTGGTTGTTGCGATATGTTGTGTCATGTAATTTTCTTAGAACATGAATGCAACTCTGTTCGGTTTCAATTCAAAAGGAACGATTCTATTTTTATAAAAACAATATGCTCATTTAAGTCTGTGCAAGTACGCCCGAATCATGGAACGATTATGATTTGCAATGACTATTCTAAACCCAGCCGATTGATTCGCTTGATTGGATTGTTGTTCGACCATTTTTAGGAATTGAATTTTGATTATGATTACTGCTTTGTCTGGTTCTAGATTTTCAAAATGAATTAGTCAAACCCAGTTATAATTGGAAGAATTTCGATCAAAGACAATCAATCTTGTTTGCCCAATTTGCAATAACAAATTACGAATTCTGTTGCTAATCAAGCGATCCTGTTACGATTTTTATTTGAATTGATTTTCGTGCCAGTTTGAATTGATTTATTCGTGGCATGAATCATTTTCCATGTCGACACAGTTATAACAAATTTGAAAATGATCTTGTCTAATTCATACTTCCTGTTGACTAGGTAGCGTGACAGTTGCTTACGATTTGTTTTGATTATGTCGAATTCGATTTGTTATGAAACAATTGCATTGTTGTTCCACATATATCTTCTCACCTGACTTTGTGGTAACAAACAAAACAGAGTATTCTCATCTCTATAGTCATTTGAGTGATTATGATTCTGTTTGATTTCGAATGGTATAACAAGTTCGAATTAAATGATTCATTTTCAAATAGCATTTGGATTTTAATTAAATTGAAATCTTTTAAAAGAATTTTTAATTGATTTTAATGTTGATTCTATACCATATTTAGACCAGCTGTAGAATCAGATGATTCTGTAGCTAGTCTATAGAATTACATTTTTTTATCATTTTATTAATAAAAGATCCTTCTAACTTGTTCATTTTTGGTCCTCTTAAGGTGAATTCGAATTGCATGGGATTTGATGGACAGTCTAGAGGATATTTGGATATTTTACTTTTATTTTAGTTTCCTAGTTTAGTCAACTTTGGGATATCTTCCCAGATTTTATGTAAACAGTTTTATAACTTCCACAGGGAGGTTTTACCCTCTGGAAAACCTTTAAATACTTATTATTTTGTGTAATAAGGATCATCCTCACTTGTGGGAGAACCAGGCTATGGATTTTTAATACAAACTGAGACAGAAGTTGATGTTCTGCTACAGCTTTCGCTTTTCATAATATCAATCTTTTGTTTCATGTTTATGTTTATCAGTTTGCATTTGATTAGTGACTACTTTAGCTATCATAGTCTTTTGAAAAATGCTATGATTGAATTAATGTGATACATGCCTGATTCCTTTCACTAATTTAAAAACACAGCAATTACTTGATTCAGTTTATGAATGACAAATTTCTCTTCTTCATCAATTGAATTATTTTGTATAAGTCTTTGCATACAGGTTTACCTAATTGTTAAGATTTATAAATTATATGATTGTTGTGATTTTTATGTCTTGTTTGTCCTGCAAACACACTTGAAGAGCATTGCAGCTATCGTTTACGAGAAGCTTTTGGATTATTCGGTGCAAGTTTCCTTCCTCCGATCTGCTAAAATGTCATCATACACAGGACAAACCTGGAGCGTTTTCAGGTCAGCTTGTCATTTATTTGTTTAGTATTTTTATTAGTAGTTTAGTTAGATATATGTTTTAGTTTAGGTTAGTAATTATAATTAGTGTATTAGTAGTTTAGTTTAGTTAGTTTCTGTTTTATTTCTTGTTTATAAAATTATAAAATCAACAAAAAATATCTTTTCGTGTCTTAGGGCAGAAAATAATTGAGTTTTCCAGGTTTTATTTAAATCTGTAAATTGTCGATATTGTACATTTTGTGAATAAGTTATATTTCAGTTGGTAGTTAGTTAGTTAATTAGGTAGAGTTAGTATAGTATTAGTTAGTAGATTGTATATATAGTTAGTTAGTTTTAGTTTAGTTTGTTTTAATAGTTAGTTTTAGTTTAGTTTATTTTATTTAGTTTTAGTTAGTTTTAGTTACATTAGTTAGATAAGTTAGTTTAGATTAATTTTATTTTTGTTTCTTTAGGACCTTAGATCGGCTAACGGAGCCGCTAAACCCGTCAGGGTAGTTCATCCCAAATGGATTGGGTTATTAGACAACCCCGGATCGGTTCCACTCTCTCAGTTGACGGACGATCGATTCCACCCGTCAACAAATGGCACTAGAAGGAGGGCCTGAACTTAATTAATGGCACGAGGCGGTCGCAAGACTCCTCCCCCCCCCTTAATCGCTCACCTATAGTGACTAGAAGCCGTTCACACGATAATATTCCCCTTCAAACAACAACTACTCCAACTGATGATCCACAGATCACAGTTGAGCCAACAACCCCTAATCCTACAGGTGGTGACATACAAGAGATTGTCCGCCAATCTCTTATTAAAACACATAGTGCCTTAGCTTGTCTTAGGAAACCAAACTGTCTGTGGGGTCAACCTTTAGACTTCTCTGATATCAGAGAACATTTAGGAGATACTAACCTCATTGTGAATCCCATAGATCCAATTTCAAATCCTGTTGCAGGAGGATCTGGGATACCTCCTTCACCACCTCCATCATCTCCTTCCTCTTCTAGAGGATATTCCTCTGACGAAGGTAGTTCACCTTTTCAGCCTTCCACACCCATTACCCCAATGGAAAATCAGAACAACCCTGCTAGACCCTGGCTTGATCAGGATGTTGTAGCTATACCTGGAGCTCAACACCCTTTACCTAAACACCTGAAGAAATGGCTTCCCAAGTTTGACCCTAACTCCAAACAGATTGCTGAAGATCACATTAAAAAGTTTATGTTATCCATAAGACTCTGCAATGTCGAACATGAAGACGTTGTCTGTAGGTTGTTCCCTTATACTTTTGAGGGCAATGCATCCACATGGTACTTTTCCCAACAACCCCATACCATTGTGTCTTGAGAAAAGTTTGAGTCATGCTTTTTGGAAAAATTTGGAGACGGTAAACCTCCAGAAGTCCTGGTCATGGATCTTTCTAGCTTAAAAATGAACCCAAAAGAAAAAGTTAAAGACTTTAATCAAAGATTATTAACACTCAAAAACTGAATCCCTGTGGATTCTATGCCTGTCGAGAGTCTTATAATAGATTACTACACTAAAGATTTGCATCAAAGCATAGCTATTTGGGTTAGATGATCCAAGAAAGCCACGTTGTTAGAGGCCTTCGAGGAGGCCATCCAGATTGAAAAAGACATACTTAGTCTTAAAGACTCTTCTAGCAACGAAACTGAGACTAACTCTTCTTCCAAAAAAAAGATTGAAATACTCCCCAGACCCACTCAAAGTAAGACACAACTTGAAAACTCTGATTTGGAAAACCTAACTAAAGTTGTTCAAAAACTGTCTAATCAAGTTATAGATTTAAAAAGGTCAACCGAAGAAGATTCCTCGAGTAAAGGACCTTACAAACCCCCGTTTCGGAAGCCCTTTCCTACCAACCGACCTAACCCAATCACCGAAGGCCTTAATCTAGAAAGTTTGCAATGTGTTCTTCAAACAATCCTAGAAGCCCAAGATAACTTGATGCCCCCTGAGATCCCTCAGGAGGTAGTTGAACAAGAAACAGTTCAAGAAGAAGAGTCTTCTCCAAATATTTTCAGACATTTCTCGGATAGCATCTTCCAAGCAAACTTCGAGACAGTTCAACCTTATAACACTAGGAGTAAGGAAGAAAATAAACCTTCTTCCGAAAATACAACAAATTCACCTCTAAAGAAATCTAAATCAGTTGAAACTAAACAGAGTAATGTGAACCCCAACTTAGATTATGATGTTGTTGAAGATCTTAAAAAGTTAAGGGCTAACATTTCTATTTATGAGTTATTGAAGTTTCCATTTTTGTTACAAAAAATGTTGCAAAATATCTCAGACAATGGAAAAAATGGTAATTCTAATGATAATAAGGTTGTGCAAAGCAAAGTCCCTCAGAAGACTTCCACTAAAAATAATCCTAATCCTCAAGACAAAGGAAGCCTTGCTGTAAGTAATGTAAATAATGTAAATAATGTAGATAAAGTACCCTTAGAAACTGCGAGTGAAAAGCCACAAGCTACTACTCTTAGTACTCGCAAGAATGTACCTCCTTTCTTGTTAACTTTTGAAATTTTCAATAGAAACGTGCATAATTGTATGGTGGACTCAGGGGCGTCATCCAATGTGATGCCTTGGTCTGTCTACCAGAAGATTAATGCTGAAGTGGAACCATCTACTTTAAAAATCATACAACTTGATCGAACCAATGTTAAGGTTATAGGCGAACTAAAAAATGTACTTATTAGATTATCGTCTAACCCTAAGGTTCATCAGATTATTGATATAATCGTTGTGGATATTCTAGAAGTGTATGGTCTGTTTTTAAGTAGGGACTGGTCGGAGCAGCTACATGGTTACTTCGCGACAGACTGGTCTCACTTATGGCTTCCAAAGAATGGTAAGCCTAACAAGATAAGGGTAAATCATGAACGTTACCTTAAGTTCACGATCACAGATTTGAACGATCTTAACGAACCATATATACCTTCTGTTGATTCACCCGAGGTCCAAGAGATGGATACCTTCTTCGGAAATTTCATGGCCGAGGCTTCACCTATCACCAGTCCAGAACAACAGTCCGAGATTGAAGCATGTACGCAACCAACAGCTTCTACGCAATGGTCCCATCATTATCGATCTGGCAGGTAACAAGACATTAATTGCATGTAGACTAGAATTTGAATGTACTAATAATATTACAGAGTATGAGGATTTACTGGAAGGTCTCAGGAAAGCTCTAGATATGAACATTCAAAACCTGGTTGTATTTGGCGACTCTGAAATAGTGGTTAGACAGGTAAGAGATTCTATCCACTGTCCCTCTCCGCATCTCAAGAGCTACCAGTCTGAGGTATGGAGTTTAATGAATAAATTTTCTACTTTCAATATAAATTCCATTCCTAGATTAAATAATGCTGAAGAAGATTTATTAGCTAATGTAGCCTCTAAACTTCTTCCTGCAGAAGGCTTGTCGCCAGATGCATTCTCCGTTGAGTTGTTGTTTCGACCATCTGTACAATATCACGAACTGGAGAGTATTTGACGAGGATCAACAGATTATCAACTTTCTGCACATGGAAGAAACCTTTCAAGGCACGGTGATAGATGAATGCACACACGACGACAATTTGCACGATTTTACGATAATACCTGATTTGAAATCTCCTGAAGCTCTGTCGGACATGGTAAATTCCATACCCAAATCTATAGTTAGATTAGAGAAGTTTTATGATTTTGAAGATAAATTTAAAAAGGCGGTCAATTGTAAAACTAATAGTTCCTTGTTGTCTTATGAAAAAGTGAACTTAGGAACTAGTGAAAAACCTCAGTGCATTAACCTAGGCTTGGGATGTTCTAGACAAGAAAAAGATGCGTTTGTTAAATTATTTAAAGAATTTAAGGATGTCTTTGGATGGACGTATGATTATCTTAAAACTTTCGACCCTAATATCATACAGCATGTCATCCCGATGAAGCCCCAAACCTTACCCTTCCAACAGAAACTGAGGAAGATGCATCTTAAACTAGAACCGATCGTTCAAAAAGAATTGAATAAACTCCTAAGTGCTAAAATATTTTTTCTTATTAGACACACTCAATGGGTGTCCAACCTTGTCCCAGTTCGGAATAAAAATGGGGAAATCCGACTCTGCGTTCATTTTCGAAACCTCAATAGAGTGTCTGATAAAGACAACTATCCTATCCCACCCATGGAACAGATCCTCCAATAGGTATCTGGTTCTGAGAGGCTATCTTTATTGGATGGTTTCTCTGGATACAACCAGGTCTTTATGTCTCCACCAGACCAACTCAAAACTACCTTCCGTACCCCGTGGGGCACTTATGCTTATCGCAAAATGCCCTTTGGATTGATTAATGCTAGTGCCACCTTTCAGAGAGCAATGGAAATTGATTTCCGAGGCTTAATCAATCAGTCCGTTGTAGTTTACTTAGATGATGTGACTGTTTATTCTAAAAACAAAGATGATCATCTAGCTCACTTACGAGTCGTTCTGCTACGATGTCGTAAATACGACATCTCCTTAAACCCCCAAAAATCCATCTTTGCAGTAGAACATGGTAAACTCTTAGGATTTATTGTGTCTATTGAAGGGATGATTATTGACCCCAAAAGGACTCAAGTCATCACTAAACTTCCCCCTCCTACATCCAAAAAATCCATGCAGTCTTTCTTAGGCCAGATTAACTTCGTGAGAAGATTTGTCCCGAGTTTCTCCGAAATGGTCAGGCCTTTACAGAATTTGATTAAGAAAGACACCCAATATCACTGGGGACCCCTAGAAAACCAAGCTTTTAATGAAATAAAGAAGGCCATAACAGACGCTCCGTCTCTCATGAGCCCTGACTTCTCTCAAGATTTTACACTCTATACTTTTTCTTCTGACCGTTCCTATGTCATCGTCTTAACTCAGAAGAATGTCGAGAACCATGAAGTACCCATCGCCTTTATGAGCTCTCCTTTCAAAGGTGCTGAACTTAACTATCCAGTGGTGGATCGGCAAGCCTACGCTATTTTCAAAGCAGTTAAGCACTTCCGGTCCTATCTTTTGAAGTCAAGGACGAAAGTCATTGTCCCCTACCCTGCCGTAAGGAACTTGTTAGTGTAGAAGGAGTTAGGAGAAAAGAGAGTTAACTCAATCACCTCCTTGTAGGATTATGACTTAGAAATCACCCCAGCTCAGATTTTGAGAGGCCAAGGGTTATGTAAGTTGGTGGTTGATTCGGAAACAGGACAGCAAGAAGAAAGTGATACGTCAAACCTAGGACAAAGCGATCAAAGTTTGATCTGTTGTGCACAAAACCTCGTTAGTCCCTGTGTTTTAGGATTAATTCATAAGTGTGGACACAAACCGATCTCCCTAGATCCACCTGGATCTAGAACAAAACTGGACAGAACATGACACCTTCCTTAAGTTTTAGATATTGAATTTACTAACTAAAGAGGGATGAGTGACATACCGTTTAAATGTCGCTTCCTCTCACCATCGCTATCCTAGTTCTGTCCATCGCTCATACAATGATGAACCTGCAAAAGAATGCAACCAACCAAAGTGATAGAAATAGCATAAACTCAATATAAACCTATGGATGTGATCAAGGAATCATACAATAAAACACAACAAGCTTTATAGGAAAGAATCATATTACTGTGTCATATTAAATGTGAAAGAGAGATTACAACCATTTCCTTGATGTCGTAAGGTCCCTTCCAACTGTCCTTCATTCCCCACACACTTCTTGCTCCAAGGATTTTGAAAGAATAGATCTGATAGCCACTCACAATCTATCTTGACAAAGCAAATCTCAGAGCCACTCTAACCAAGCCAAAGCTAACAAAGCTCAAGAACAAGAACCCACAAGCTAACTCAAGCTCACAAAAGCTAACTTTCTCCATGAGAACTCCTCTCCTTTTATAAGTTGAAGAGGTTAAGGTGAGGAGGTTAGGATGATCCTACTAAATCATGAAATCAAGTAAGATCCAAACCATTCGGATGCCACCTCACCATAGAAGCTTCTCCTTCTAGAAGATTCGAGAAAACACTCATTTTTCCCACGTGTTGGAATTCTCGCACCCTAGCTATAGAGAAACCTATGAACACCTCGCACCCCGGCTATAGTGCAACCTGTGAGAATGGGTCATTCTCGCACCCTACCTATATAGAAACCTGCGAACATCCTTTTTTATAAGGTTTTTACATAGGAAAATGCAACTTCTTTTCTCAGGAAAAGTTCTTCTCCCTTCTCTCTTTAGGAACTCAGGCCACTGACCCCTCTGAAGGAAACAGATAGGTTTACATCATTAATGATCATAGGAATGACGAAAATAATGTGTAACAGAAAGCCCCACAAAGTATGAAGTTAGAACAGAGTGATAAATGAAATACTTTGTCGAGTGTGTGTAGGGAACAAGGAATAGTTGGTCGGAAACCTTCCAACAAACAAGGAAATACAGTACAATAATATATCATCACTGAGGTAGGCATTCCCATACTCAGAATACAAATGACTCAAAGCATAAATTCCGACATGCGAAGATCCATGTCAAGCAAGACAGGTCATGGCCACCAAACATACATTGTGGATCCATGCCAATATGACTCAAATCTGAACATAGCCACCAAAAATACACTGTGGATCTATGTGTTAAAGACTCAAATTTGAACATAGCCACCAGACATACAATGTGGATC
>ML785463.1:77316-93537 GCA_009831015.1 Picea engelmannii
CTTGACGATTCCACTTCCCCTTCCAATAGGTAATACAAGGACATCTGTCTTGGCAACTGAAACGCTAACCGATTTGTCATGATCAGTCTGTTTCTCTTAACGGATTCATAACTGAAGCGTTAATGTATGAGAAAGAACAACAGCCCTCCGATCAATATTTGATCCAACGGTTCAGATCCCATCGGGGTTTCACTCATCGCGATTTCGACATTCTCAGTGTCGAGATGTACATGTACTCAGAACCCCCGATTATTCGATCCTCGATGTGCTCCTTTCCCGAGCTTTAGCCCCTTCCGTCTAAACAATGGTCCATGTGACCAGCTATCATGTGACTGTCACTATACCTCTCGTCGGGATTTCGGGGTTTACAATGATAATGTGCATACGCCCCTTGGACCCGCAATATGCCGATTCCCGACTTCCTCTGTACTCCTTACACCTGTCCTCCACTGACTCCTGGATGTGCCACGTCTCCCTATCTGACATGAGTTGGATCGATGGTCTAGATCACATGTTGAATCTGACGGTTCAGATTCAATCGCGATTTCGCATATCGTGAAATCAAGGTTTTCGTTGCATTGTGTTCTTTGCATATTGAAATCCCGATCCCCGAAACTCCAATGAAGAAAATCAATGGTCCATATCTCATGTTTTCTTTAATGGCTGCGATCAAATCGCGAAATCGCATATCGCGATTTCGGGGTTTTCGTTGTCGAGTGAAATGGACATTTCAAAGTCCCAGTCCCCGATTCTCTGATGGCTTATCTCTCTCGCAGCTTATATAGATCTGACGGCTTAGATCCTCTCTCCGACAAGGGATCTAAACTACGGTCTAGATTCCTTCTTATCCAACGGCTGTGATTACATCGCGAAATCACATATCGCAATTTCGGGGTTTTCGTTGTCATTGTTCACGAGACTCGTGAAACTCCGATTCCCGATTCTCCGATGAAGCCTCTCCTCTTGTTCATGGGAACTTATCCTCTGTGTAACTTCCACCGATCTGACGGCTGTCGGCGACTCTGCACCAAATCTAACGACTCTTGCTGCGTGCACTCACTTCTTTCGATCATTCACCTCTCTGAACTTGTCTTTTTATTGTCTGTCATCTTCAATGTTGTACTTGCCATCAGTAACAAGCTTACGCTGCCTATTCACCAAATTTTCCAACAATGATTTCATGTCGAACCTTCCCCCCTGCCTAAGGAACGACCCTAGTTACCCTGGTATTAAATTTCCCTGTGAAACCCTCGACCATTTGAACAAACCTTTGCCTACTCTTTCAAAACCCACACAGTCTCCCTGTGACCAATACGATTCATGGTTGGAACGATACTACATTGATGTTCCCATACTCCAATCGAAAATTCAGTCATTGGAAGATGAAATTGCAGTGTTAACCAGTCAAAGAGACAAGCTCCTAGCAGCTGATAAGAAGCAGAAGACAACAGTCACCATCCTTTTCAAAAACGTTGAATCGGCTACGACAGTTATCAACTCCAAATTGGCATGATCAAGCCGTCTCGTTCTTGTACAGGTATGGATTTTAATATCGTTTTAGCTATGTGAGTGGATAGATTGATGTAATGATTTGAATTCTATTTTCGAATAGCTCTGTTTACATTTTGAAATGGCTCTGTTATAATGTGTGTAACCTGTACATTGTTTCATTTGCTAAAAATAAAAAAGAAATTTCGATTTGGTATATGATTTGATTATTCCCAGTATAGCCATCGATAGATTTTGATTGGATTTGAATGGTTTTCGTTTAGATTTGATTGATAGGTTTGCCTGATTGAGTTAACGAAATTATTGGTTCATTTTCAGTTCAATTCGTTTTGTATCCATTCCGAACAGGAAGTTTTTCACGATCAATTTAGAATGCGATTCGATTGGATTTGATTTCGTTATGATCCATATGCTGTGGTTGGTAATCGATTTTATTGAGTTTGGTTGTTACGATATGTTGTGTCATGTAATTTTCTTAGAACAAGAATGCAACTCTGTTCGGTTTCAATTCAAAAGGAACGATTCTGTTTTTATAAAAACAATATGCTCATTTAAGTTTGTGCAAGTACGTCTGAATCATGGAACGATTATGATTTTCAATGACTATGCTAAACCCAGCCGATTGATTCGCTTGATTGGATTGTTGTTCGACCATTTTTAGGAATTGGATTCCGATTATGATTACTGATCTGTTTGGTTCTAGATTTTCAAAATGAATTAGTCAAACCCAGTTATAATTGGAACAATTTCGATCAAAGACAATCAATCTTGTTTGCCCAATTTGCAATAACAAATTACGAATTCTGTTGCTAATCAAGCGATCCTGTTACGATTTTTATTTGAATTGATTTTCGCGTCAGTTTGAATTGATATATTCGTGGCATGAATCGTTTTCCATGTCGACATAGTTATAACAAATTTGAAAATGATCTTGTCTAATTCATACTTCCTGTTGACTAGGTAGCGTGATTGTTGCTTACGATTTGTTTTGATTATGTCGAATTTCATTTGTTATGAAACGATTGCATTAATGTTCCACATATATCTTCTCGCCCGACTTTGTGGTAACAAACAAAATAGAGTATGCTTATCTCTATAGTCATTTGAGTGATTATGATTCTGTTTGATTTCGAATGGTATAAAAAGTTTGAATTAAATGATCTGTTTTCAAATAGCAATTGGATTTTAATTAAATTGAAATATTTTAAAAGATTTTTTAATTGATTTTAATGCTGATTCTGTACCTTATTTAGACCAGCTGCAGAATCAGATGATTCTGTAGCTAGTCTATAGAATTAGACTTTTTATCATTTTATTAATAAAAGATCCTTCTAACTTGTTCATTTTTTGTCCTTTTCAGGTGAATTCGAATTGCATGGGATTTGATGGACAGTCTAGAGGATATTTGGATATTTTACTTTTATTTTAGTTTCCTAGTTTAGTCAACTTTGGGATATCTTCCCAGATTTTATGTAAAAAGTTTTATAACTTCCACAGGGAGGTTTTACCCTGTGGAAAACCTTTAAATACTTATTATTTTGTGTATTAAGGATCATCCTCACTTGTGGGAGAACCAGGCTATCGATTTTTAATACAAACTGAGACAGAAGTTGATGTTCTACTACAGCTTTCGCTTTTCATAATATCAATCTTTTGTTTCATGTTTATGTTTATCAGTTTGCATTTGATTAGTTACTACTTTAGCTATCATAGTCTTTTGCAAAATGATATGATTGAATTAATGTGATACATGCCTGATTCCTTTCACTAATTTAAAAACACAACAATTACTTGATTCAGTTTATGAATGACAGATTTCTCTTCTTCATCAATTGAATTATTTTGTATAAGTCTTTGCATACAGGTTTACCTAATTGTTAAGATTTATAAATTATATGATTGTTGTGACTTTTATGTCTTGTTTGTCCTGCAAACACACTTGAAGAGCATTGCAACTATCGTTTACGAGAAGCTTCTGGATTATTTGGTGCGAGTTTCCTTCCTCCGATCTGCTAAAATGTCTTCATACACAGGACAAACCTGGAGCGTTTTCAGGTCAACTTGTCATTTATTTGTTTAGTATTTTTATTAGTAGTTTAGTTAGATATATGTTTTAGTTTAGGTTAGTAATTAGAATTAGTGTAGTAGTAGTTTAGTTTAGTTAGTTTCTGTTTTATTTCTTGTTTATAAAATTATAAAATGAACAAAAAATATATTTCCCTGTCTTAGGGCAGAATATAATTGAGTTTTCCAGGTTTTATTTAAATCTGTAAATTGTCAATATTGTACATTTTGTGAATAAGTTATATTTCAGTTGGTAGTTAGTTAGTTAATTAGTTAGAGTTAGTATAGTATTAGTTAGTAGATTGTATATATAGTTAGTTAGTTTTAGTTTAGTTTGTTTTAATAGTTAGTTTTAGTTTAGTTTCTTTTATTTAGTTTTAGTTAGTTTTAGTTAGATTAGTTAGATAAGTTAGTTTAGATTAATTTTCTTTTTGTTTTCTTAGGACCTTAGATCGACTAACGGATCCGCTAAACCCGTCAGGGTGGTTCATCCCAAATGGCTTGGGTTATTAGACAACCCCGGACCGGTTCCACTCTCTCAGTTGACGGACGATCGATTTCGCCCGTCAACAGCTGGAGAGCAACATGATCCTCAAAATAACACAGATATTACATGGATCTTGAGAGCATTCGACACATACTTTTCACAAGGCTTGGAGAGTTTTTTGTCATACTCTTGAAAGATCCTCGCAAGAAACTTCCACTAGGAAGTTGTCCATCCATACGCTCAAAAGATCAGCATAAGAAGCTCACGCGAGGTCGCAAAGCATACAACGCTCGAAATATCGAGAAAGAAGAGAGTGCAGAAGAAGAAACCTTAAAGATTCTTGTAATTTTCAAGAATCATCAAAGAATTCACGAAGAAGAGCTTTAGAAGGCAGAAATGTTGAAGATTTCATGGAATTCGTTCAAATTTGTGAAAGATTGTTGCAGAAGGTAGCATCATTTAAAGAATTTTGTAAATCACTCAAATAATTTAAAGATTGCAGCAGACAACGCCAAGCTTTAAAGAATCTGTGTATTTCTCTCAAATATTTGAAAGATTCATGAATCTTTCTTCCACGGGAGCAAAGAACACATCTCATGTGCAAAGAACAACCATTGAGGCCATAAGAATCGTCCTGCGAATGGATCCAGAGTGGGAAACCAGTTCAGAAGGGACGAAGAGAGCGTGGAAAAGATGAAAGAATTTCAGCCATTAGATTTTGCGCAAAGGACCGACCGTCGTTTGATCAGCGAGAATGTGCACGAGGTTTAGTCCTTTGGTGCACACAGGAGAAATTTTGACTTGTGAATTCACGAAGTCACGAAATCATTTGGACCATCCATCAAGAGACACGTGGCGATATCTCAGCATTTTTCTGACTCGCAAGGTGTAAATGTCAGAAGATTGTCGTGAGAATTCGTGAATCGCGAGATCACGAGTTATTTTGGACAGTTGGATTGAGATAGATTGTGAGTCGTCGATCTTATCCCATCTCAAAATCGAGGATCGGGAGTTGGAAGATCAAAGGAGACTGCTCTCCAAAAACTCTGATACGCGAAATCCAGACATCACAAATCGCGAAATCCCAAGAGGATTGCGAGTCGTCCATCTCAGAGGACAGGTGGCAGCAGATCCAAGTGCCATCTTTTTGACATTTTGGAGTTCGGGATATCGGACATCTTGTTGATGAAAGGTCACGAAACTCCACGAAAAAAGTCTTGAAATCTTGAAAAGATCACAGCCGTCCATTCGTTCGAACACGTGGCGGAGATCGAGGAAACCGTCGGCATATCGACTACTAGGGTTTCAAGTTGCAGAGGATTTGGAGTCTCAAGTCGAGAAATCGTGAAACGACGAGGACCGTACATCCTAAGGGAACGCGTGGCAACAATCAAGTCCTTCAGGGAAAGTCCTGAAATTAAAGCGCCATCGACATTTCGCAAATAGGCTTTTCGGGAGTCGAGAGACCTCGAAAGCGACTCTGGTCATATCAGGGGAGGTCATGTGGACCAGAGGTATAGCCCAAGGGGATAAATAAAGTTAACTCCATTTCAGCAAATCGACATTTTGGAGTTCACGGTTTCGAAAACTCTGGGACAAGAGTTCTAAACTCACGAAATAATGAATCGCGAAATCTCGATAGGATCTGGATCGTCAGATCACAGCAAGATCTAGACCGTTGAATTGTCCAAAGGAAAATTTCGGCATTTCGGAAAATTGAAAGACAAAAAATCGGAAAAGCCCATAGCGCTTTAACATCAAGGCGCGTGGTCACATTGCATGGTGACTAAGGCCAAATTCAAGGCCGAAGCTCTCTTCGACCATCGTCAAATCGACGTTTCGGCGATCGGAGGTTGGAGAGACAAGAGATCGGAGGACTTGTATAATGAAGTCCCGACGTCAGAATCGCGAAGCCAAAAACTCACGAAATTTAGAACGCAGAGTTCTGAAGTCACTACAAATTACACGTAGGAGACAGGTAAGTAAGAATTTTTCTTTCTGTCTTGTTCATTTAAAAAAAAAAAGAAGATATATATATATATATATATACATGGCGTCGTCTAGCAATTTAGGACCAACTCAGGGTCCGATTCTTCTTGGAAAGAACTATGACTTCTGGTCTCTTCGAATGAGATCCTTCTTGCAAGCACAAGAATGCTGGGATCTAGTGGATCATGGATATGTGGAACCAGATCCAGCAGACCTGTCTGCCATGACAAATCAGTAGAAAATTGATCAGGCAACTCAGAGAAATAGAGAAAATAAAGCTAAATTCTGGATTCAAAATTATGTGGATGACTCGATTTTCTCAAAAATCACAGGCGTTGGTACTTCAAAACATGCCTGGGAAATCCTTAAATATTCCTACCAAGGAAATGACAGGGTCAAAACATTTAAACTACAGAACTTGCAGACGCAATTCGAGACTCTAAGGATGATAGAGTCCGAAAATGTGGATCAGTTCATGACCAGAGTCATGGGCATCGTGAACCAGATCAGACTGACTGGTGAAACCATCACTGATCAATGCATTGTTGAGAAAATCCTCAGAAGTTTACCAAAGAAATTCGAAATGGTTGTAACAACAATCCTTGAATCCAAGGATCTGTCAAGTTTTTCAACAGATGAATTAATTGGTTCTCTGGTGACACATGAGACTAGACTGCATCTCACAGATGAGTCAATCTCCAATGCTTTCAAAACTCAATTCTCCTTCAGGAGAGGGAGAGGTAGAGGAAGAAGCAGAGTTCACCAAGGAAGAGGGAGAAATCAAAGTAACCCTCACTCCAGTGGAGGTAATAGACAACAATATCCAAATCAAAATTTCCAAGGTCAAAGACATCAACAACAAAATCAACATCATAATTTGCAGCCTCAAAGAGGCAGAGGGAGAAGATCAAATGAAAAAACAAGCATACAATGCTATTACTGCAAAAAGTATGGGCACTATGAATCTGAATGTAGGAAGAAGCAAGCATATCATCTCTCGGGCAGAGCACATGTGTCAAATCACACAGGAGAAAACTGAGGACGTATGTTTCTTTTGTGCCACAAGACTGAACAACAACCTAAAGATCTCTGGTTGCTAGACAGTGGATGCAGGAATCACATGGCAGGTAACAAAGATTTACTTTCGTGCATTGATTCTTCAATCTCATCTGATATTACACTTGGAAATGATTACTTAGTCAAATTTCAAGGAAAAGGCACTGTTCCTATTCTTACTAAACAGAATGTAAAGAAAGCCATAAACAATGTCTATCATGTTCCATATCTGAAACATAATTTGCTAAGTGTAGGACAACTCATTGAACATGGATATAAGGTACTTTTTGAGGGAGCATCTTGCAAGATATATGACAAAATCCCAAGCAGAAAATTGATTTCTGAAATCCATATGACTCTGAATAGGATGTTTCCCCTTACCCTCAGAACTGCAAATCTGATTCAACCATCTACACAGAGTGCATCCACCCTAAATGAAACAATGGTTTGTCATAGAAGATTTGGACACCTACCATTTCAGAGTCTAATTCTTCTTTAGAAGAACTCCATGGTCAAAGGTCTTCCTATATTTAAAGAGAAAATTCCCCCATGTGAGTCTTGCATACTTGGAAAACATAAGAGAACTAGTTTTCCACAGTCATCAAATCAAGCCAAACAACATCTTTAACTTGTTCACACTGACCTATGTGGACCAATGCAAACAGAGTCAATAGGTGGTAGCTTTTATTTTCTAACGTTTATTGATGATTTCAACAAAAAAATATCGATCTATTTTCTTAGACACAAGTTTGAAACTTTTGCAAAATTCAAAGAATTCAAGGCAGAAGTTGAAAAACAGAGTGGCAAATATATCAAAGCACTCAGGTCAAATGGAGGAGGAGAATACAACTCCAGAGATTTTGCAAATTTCTGCAAATCAAAAGGCATTATTATGCAAACAACAAGCATGTATACTCCACAACAAAATGGAGTGGCTGAAACAAAAAATCAGACAATAATGAATAGGGAAAGAACACTTCTCAAAGAGAAAAGTTTGTCAAATAGGTTTTAGGCTGAAGTAGTAGCATGCTCAGTTTATCTCTTGAATAGATCTCCAACCACAAGTCTAAAGATGAAAGTTCCCCAAGAAACATGGAGTGGGACAAAACTCAATGTTGCACATCTAAGGACATTCGAATGCATAGCATACACTCACATACCTTTCGAATTAAGGAAGAAACTTGATGACAGAAGTGAGAAATGTATTTTCACTGGATATAGTGAAACATCTAAAGCTTACAGGCTTTACAATCCAATCTCCAAGAAACTAATTCTCAGCAGAGATGTAAAATTTCTGGAAAATCAATTCTGGAATGATTCAAAAAATCAACAAATGGACAGTCAAAATACATTGCTACCAAGTTCTGAAAATGCAGAAAATTCAGGACAACAAGTACCTCAAACTATTCTTCCAAGATTGCAGGTACCAAGACAACCTGAAAATTCTCAGGATAACTCAACTTCCAGCAGAGAATCATTCTCTGAACCACAACATCATAGAACTTGAAGTTTGAGAGAAATCCATCAGCAATTGGATGACTTTGAACAACACAACCTTTTTTATTTAATGTCATGTCAACTTACATCCTTTAAGGAAGCAACCAAGGAGACACATTGGGTTCAAGCCATGAACCAAGAAATTGACTCCATTGAGAAGAACAATACATGGGATCTTGTTGATTTTCCAAGTCACAAGAAGAGTATTGGTGTCAAGTGGGTTTACAAAACTAAACTCAATGAAAAAGGGTAGATAGAAAAATACAAGGCAAGACTTGTTGCCAAAGGATTCTCACAACAACCTGGTACTGATTATGGTGAAACTTTTTCTCTAGTAGAAAGATCAGACACTGTAAGGACTCTATTGGCCATATCAGCACAACACAAATGGCAAGTATACCAGATGGATGTCAAGTCAACATTCCTGAATGGTTTCTTAGAAGAAGAAGTTTATGTCAATCAACCACCTGGATTTGAAATCCAAGAGCACCCAGCCAAAGTATATCGGTTGAAGAAAGCCTTGTATGGCTTAAAGAAAGATCCAAGAGCTTGGTACAGTAGAATTGACTCTTATCTAATCAAAAGTGGTTTCAGCAGAAGCCAAAATGAGCCAACTCTTTACACCAAAACAGATCAGCATGGTAAAATTTTGATTGTATGTTTATATGTTGATGACATGATCTATACGGGAAATCTTGAGTTAACAAATTTTAAACATGCCATGCAATCTGAGTTTGAGATGACAAATATTGGCATAATGAAATATTTTTTAGGGATTGAAGTTCATCAATTAGCCAAAGGCATTTTTTTTCTGTCAGCAAAAGTATGCAGCAGACATCGTCAAAAGATTTCGCATGGAAGAATGCAATCCAGCAGAAACCCCCATACCACTAGGCACAAAATTGAGCAAGAATGGTGAAGGTCCTATAGTGGACTCTACCCTATACAAAAGCTTAGTAGGCAGTTTGTTGTATCTTACAGCAACTAGGCCTGACATTATGTATGTAGCCAGCCTTGTTTCCAGATTCATGGAATCCCCCAAAGATTCTCATTGGAAAATGGCGAAACGAATTCTAAGATATGTAGCAGGAACTCTGAATTTTGGCTTATGGTACACTAAATCTGATAGTAATGAACTTTCTAGTTACACAGATAGTGATTTTGCAGGCAACCTAGATGACAAGAAAAGCACATATGGACATGTTTTTTAACTCGGCACAAACCTAATCTCATGGGAATCAAAGAAGCATCCAAATGTTTCAATATCTTCTGCAGAGGAAGAGTATGTCACTGCTACCTCAACTTCCTGTCACGCTGTGTGGCTGAGAAGAATATTGAAAGATATGTCACATACAGAAAATGATCCAACTCCTATTTTCTATGACAATACTTCAACAATTGCTTTATCTAAAAATCATGTATTTCACAAGAAAAACAAAGACATTGACACTCGTTTTCATTTCATACGCAAGCTAGTCAATAATGGTGATATTGTATTACAATTTTGTGGTTCTCGAGATCAGCTTGCTGATATCTTTACAAAGCCACTGGGAAAATCCATTTTTGATTTTCATATACAACACTTAGGCATAATCAGTGCTGATGTTTGTAACTGTTGAGTTTAAGAGGGAGTGTTAAATATAATGTAACCTCAACAGGTTGACTGTACACTGCCAGCTGTCTTGACTAGCTGTACTTTCTATTCTTGATTTGCTTGAGCCTATTTAGCTCAGCTATTTCCCTTTGCATAACAACTTCTTTATGATCCTCTTCATGTACTCGTTTTGTACTCTTCTTCATATATTATAATATACTGTTTTATGTTCTATTCTTTTCTCTCTGCATTTCTTGCTTCACAATTTATCATAAGAGTGTGTATTCATGTATTGTTGGCCTATGTTAAGTGTGTTGTCATCTTTACCTTACCTACGTTTTACTTTACTTGACAACGTTCACATTTGTCTTTACTAATTCTGGACAAAATTCTTCCTTTTCTTGGTTATCAATGATAATTATTGTGGTAGGATATAGTTAATATCAACATCATGTGTGCATTGATATCCTGATATAAAATTTACTATTAAAACAACAAGATAGCATTAAATTTCGAATTGACGATTATTTTTTATATAACCACAAAACTATAGAAAATTAGCCCGTTTAAATGGCATAGTCATTTCTCCACAGTTCTTTTTAATGTTAGTAGACAATTGTTGGGTACAATTAGTATAGATAGACAACATGTGGTAATTTAATGTGATAATAATTGTTTCACTGTTGCATTATGTCTTGATGTAGTTAATGTTGTTATATGATGTCAATTGCTAGTTAGATTGTGGTGTTGGGATTAATTTAAAATTTCCCATTAAATATTAATTAATGATTAAATGAGATTGTGATAATGTTAGATTTATGGTAATAATGTCTAAATTGTAAATTTTAGACTTGCAAATCAGATTCATTTAAGGATTAAATTAGAATTGCAATATATTTACTGGTAGTAGTACTCACTTTCTAAAATTTGATATGTGGTTAATTCTAATTGATATATAGTGGTTGTCTAAATTGGTAAAAATTAGACTAGCTAAAATAGAACTCGATATCATGTTAAGTTAGGTTGTAAATCACTAACTATTGAATTTTAGACTGGCTAACTTAGATCTGTTTTTAATGCTAATTTAGATCGTAAGTATTGACTAGTGTAGAATTGATAAAAGGGTTGGGTCATTGACGAAGTTGTGTATTGAATTTTGTCTTCCCTTGTTTTCGTCCTCTGGCCTCTCGTCGACCTGTTGTTGGGGTAAGAGTGTGGTTTTCTTATCGGTATTCATCTCCTAGCACGTTGGGTTATCCAGAGTCCTCGACCCAAATAGGATGTGTTGTGCCAAGTTTATTGACGCATCTATCATCTAGGGATGACATGATTCCTGAAGAGGGGATCATGTCGTGCCCTATTGGATAGCGGTGAATGATAATTGGGCCGGACGTGGGGCATTCCTTGTGAGTTTCAATTGTTGTAAGTTTGTGTTGGCACATGGGTTGAACACCTTCAAGCATTGGGTTCACGTGCCTTGAGGTCCTAGTCTTGTTCGTCAAGGTAGTTGTGTCGGGAAAGGGATGTTGTCCCTTAGCTTGTAGGCATGGTTGTGATGTGTTGGGAGGGTATTATTTTCCTCCTTGTTGTTCTACGCATGTTATGCCCAGTTTCTCTTGTGCCAGTGTATGGAGTCATAGTAGTGTGTTGCCTGGACTGCGTGCTTGCATTCATCATCAGTTGTGTGGTTAGATATTATTGTCGTCTCCATCTTTCCCTTTAACTTAAAAATAAGAAAAAATTTCACTTCTTCTTCGCTCATAGTCGTAATAAGGGGTTTTCACAACCATAGATCAAAGCAACCAAATTTTTTTATTCCTATCACCCCCGAGCCTAATTATTTAATCTATAAGAACTGAAAATGTTAGTAAAAAGGTGCAGGTAAGTTCCAAAACTTGACTCTTTCTCAAAACTATCAAGTTCAAAATCTTGCACAAGTACTCAACAACATCTTTCTTACACCATACTTTTCTTTCCTCCTATTTTACCAAGAGGAGAATAGATTTTCTAGGTCTTGTTTTTCAAGTTAGCCTCCTCCCTAATGCTAGGGAGTCTTGGCATTAATTTTTTCTATCGTGTTCCCTCACCTCCAACAATATTTGGAGTAGGTTTACACTTTTCCTCATCGACAAAATTTGTCCTGGTGGTTTTGATCATTTTTTCACTTTTCCCATGGATTAAATAATTACTTTTTGTATAACTAGATTCTCTCATCAATCTATTTGTAGTAAAATAAAATAAATATAATTAAAATAATATTTACACAAATATTTCTCATTATCAAGTGTTTATTATGAAATAATGTTAAATTGAGTCTTTCTAAACATAATAAACAAAATTTGCACTCATTCAAAACTATTTTAATATTTTAAAATGGAGGGATATTACATCCTTTCCCCCTTCAATTGAACACTGTCATCAGTGTTCCATATGCACAATTTAGTTATGGAACATAAATGAATAAGATTTCCTCATAGATTCCTCCATTTCACAATTGGCCTCCTCATGACTAAAGTGTCTCCAATGCAGTTTAACCTGGGCAATGGCTTTGTTCCGCAACAAAGTTTCCTTCCTATCAAGAATGTGTAGAAGTTCCACCTAGAACTCACCTTTTGGTTCCACCAGGATCACATTCGAATTAATAATATGAGATATATCATGCACACATTTCTTTAACAATGAAACATGAAATTTATTGTGTACTTTCATATTGATTGGTAGTATAAGTTGGTAGGATACTAGTCCTACTTTGGAAAGCACCACAAAAGGTCCACAATACCATGGTGACAACTTAGAACTTTTCCCAAGTTGGAATGAACTGTTCCTGGGTTTTATTTTTAGGTAAACATGATCTCCAACATTAAATTTTGTATGTGTCCTTTTTAAATATCCATAACTCTTCTATCTGGCTTGTGCATTTCTCAATTTTTGTTTTTCTCTCTAAACTATCATTTCCATTTCCTTTAACATTTCTACTCCTAAAATGATTGTGTTCGACAACTTTTGCCATATAAGATTTCAAAATGAATCATCTTTAAATATGATTGATAACCATTATTGTATACAAATTCAACTAGATGAATATAATCCTCCCATTTTGTTGGGCAGTCCATAACATACATTCGCAACATATCTTAAAAAATGTGGTTAGTCCTTTCAATGTTACCATTAGTTTGAGGATGATAAGAAGTACTAAAAATCAGTTGTGTATCCAAACCAGTGAACAAGGTCTTCCAAAATTTGGAAGTGAACTTTATGTCTTTGTTGGAAATGGATGATTTAGGTAGACCATGCATCCTGGAAATCTCTTTCATAAAAATCTCTACAATATTTATAGCCTTGTTTGTATATTTTACTGGAATAAAGTTTGTCACTTTCTAAGTTTTTCTATTACATCCATTATGGAATCATTATGTTTCTTAGTTACATGTAATCCAATGATGAAATCCATACTAATTACTTCCCATTTCCATTCTGGAATGGGTATAGGTTGTAATAATCTAGTCAGATGATGGTGCTCAACCTTAACTTGTTGGAACTATAGACACCTGGTAAGGTATTCAACTACTTCTATTTTCATTCCTGGAAAAAAATATTCCTTCTTTAAAGTTGGTATTGTCTTTTGATAACTCGAATGACTTGAATATGGTTTTTTATGTACTTCTTCTACTATTAAATTTCTCAATTTTGTATTGTTTGGTACATGAATTCTATTATTATAGAATACTAAACCTTCCCAGTTGCAACTAAACTTTGATTCTTCCTTAGTTAGCTGATTATTTTGAAATTTTTCTAGGACTTTCTTGTATTTTTCATCTCTTCATGTCGATGCCGCAATTTTTTGTTTCAAAACAAATTGTACATTGCTGCTAGAAATTGCATTTCACTTCATACTCACTGCATTTGCTACTTTATTTTTCTTTCCTTTCATGTGTTTTATTTCAAAATCAAACCTACTTAAGAAATTGAAGCATATAGCTTGTATAGCGCTTAAGTGCTTCTAATCTAAAAGGTGTTTGAGACTAACATTATTTGTTTTCAATAAAAACTTCTTCCCTAACAGATAATGTCACCACATTTTTAGAGCATGTACAATAGGAATAAATTCTAGATCATGAGGTGCACAATTGATTTCATGGGGTTTTAATTTTATTGACTAATAAGAAACTACATACCCATCCTTCATTAATATTGGACCCCTAGTCCTTCCTTTGAAGCATCTGCACATACTATGGAGTCCTCGTGTGGATCTGGTACCTTTAAAATAGGTGCGATGGTTAATAAATTCTTTAATTTTTTGAAACTTTCTTAAGACTTCTCATTCCATTTGAACCTGATTCCTTCTTTTGGTAAGGAGGTTATCGAAAAACAAATTTTGAAAACCCTTTAATAAATCTACGATAGTTTCTGATAATACCCACAAAGGATTGGACATCTGAGACATATTTTGGTATTGGTCATTCTACAATGGATTTGACGTTTTAAGGGTCAATTGAGATTCCTTCCCCTCAAATCACATGTCCTAAATACTTTACTTTTTCCTGATAAAATTCTTACTTACTGAATTTTACGTACAATTGAGGTTTTCCTATTGTTTGTAGAACCAATATTAATTGTTCATACCAATCTTGAGTTTCCATACCTGGTTCTAAAATCATTCTTATGAATGTCTTAATATTTAATACAAACATGATTGTATCATGACTATAGGTATATCTTTGAAAATCTTTTTTCTTCTCCAACTTGGTTAAATAAGTCATCAATACAGGGTAAAGGATACTTATTTTTTAAGGTAAGATTTTTCATTTTCCTGTAATCAATACAAAGCATAAATTTTCCATCCTTCTTTTTTAAAAATAAAAGAAATGCTCCCCATCAAGATAAACTTTGTCTAATGTACTATTTATCCATTAATTATTGAAGTTGATAAGTTTAGTTAAGTCAGTCCATTCCTATGATTAAATTATAGGATCCCAATGTGACGTCACCCTTGCCCTCGACGGCACAATCGCTCCACCAGGACCTTCTCTTTCTCCACGGCCCGAAGAGTCGACACTCTTCCAACTCCCTCGGGAGTTCTTTACCCACAGTTACCTCCGGCCTTCCTCCCTTCTTAGTATAACGAAGGATCGGTTCTCGTGGCTTCGCGAATTTCGCGACAGGGAATTTGAGTCTCGGATTCCGAGATCCGATGCTTCTGGTCAACGTTGACCCTGTCTCTATTTATCGGGACCTCGCACTATCGCGACTCGTGACTCTATACCACCGAATACTCAGCCCCCGAGACCCGAAGTGTCGAGATGCCGACGGCTCGAAATCTCGCGACCTCGCCCACTCGTCACTTCCGGGGTCAGACTTTGAGGCCTCCAAACCCCGAGATCCGATATCCCGAGATCACTTGTCACATCATCAAACCCCGACGTACATCATGCAAACGTTCCGGGACGTCGCGTTTCGCATCCTTGTGAGCTCACCCTATGAGAAACAAGAATCCTCCGTCGCGAACTCCCGATGCATCTGACCTATAAGTCGGGTCGCGACCTCAGTGATTCTCCACGACGATTCAAGTCGTCGATTCTCTTCCTCTTGAAGAGTTTCTCCACTTCGCCACCTCCGTCCAGTGCAACTGAAAACAAATGTGCTAATCCTTCTGAGCGTTGTTCCTCTGACTCCTTCTGAGAACTTTTCCGAAAACTCCCTGCGTCCAACCTCCAACGCTTTCCATGGTTGAAGTCCTTCCGGACTCTGCACTGTCCCCGTCACAGGACTCTGGCCTCTCTGTTCTCAGATTTACTTCTGAGACTCCAATCCAACCTGCACTCACCTACACGGCTCGAATAACTCAAAACGACTCTGAGTTAAAGAGAACCAAAGTTCAACTTCTTAGCCTCCTCAACGCACTCTATGCGGAGGTATTCAACTGCACTCGATGCAGGAATCTCCTGGCTTAAGCAGAGAAACAATGGAACTCATTCTCTCAGGCACTCAGCTTCTAATTCTTCCACATAATCACGTACACAGCATA
>ML785463.1:109755-133904 GCA_009831015.1 Picea engelmannii
AATTTATTGAGTGAGAATAAACAATAACGTGCTTGTATTATATTTTTCTTCAAAATTATTGTTGAGTGAGAATAAACAATAACGTGTTTGTATTATATTTTTCTTCAAAATTATTTAATAAGTAATAGCTTGGTACAACTGGTTGTTGATGCAATGAACATGGGATTTTTCGATTAGGGTTGCAATGAACAAAACTGTAATTCAACTTCAATACAAGTTGAGATTAAGGCTGCAATGAACAAGACCCAATGTGATTTAACAACTTGACTCAATGTGATTTAATAGGGCATAAGAGACATTCTAAAATTAAACTTTCTTTCAACCAAATTTATTGAGTGAGAATAAACAATAACGTGTTTGTATTATATTTTTCTTCAAAATTATTTAATAAGTAATAGCTTGGTACAACTGGTCGTTGATGCAACGAAGATAGGATTTTTCGATTTATGACAAGTAGATGGTCCACCAACCGATATCAACTATCATCCCTTGTGAGAAAGACGTATGCAAAGAATTGGAAATCAGATCTCATGTAGTGACCCCACTTTTTGCATTATTGAGTTATAATTTTTTTGTTTTCTAATGTAGTTATTTGTAAATGTTTTTTCGCACAACCACTCACCCTCCATTCCTGATCTTTAAGATCGAAATGTCTCCCTTATCTCTATCTATGGAAAATACATGTATTTCAAGTTTAATGGAGAACTATTCCCTTAATTTTATTTTACTGTTTTTTTCAATTCAAACATTTAGATCTTAGAAACCACTCCGAAATTGATCTTTCTTCACCTTTGAACTGCAATTTATTACAAGCTTTCTCTCTATTTTCCAAACATTGTTGCAACTTTCTATCCATATTCATATTCAACTTGTTGTTTCTCCATTTTGATGTTTGCATTAGGCCTTTCTCCTTTCTAATAACCAAATTTAGTAACAGTAATAAGTTATTGTGAAAACGCGATGAGACTATGTGGTATTCCAACCTGCACATATTGTAATCAGATTTTCATATTAATGAAAAATACAACAGTTTTTCCTGCACATGGTTGTTTATGTGTTTATATGTTTCATGAATGTATATTGTAGATGCATGATAGGTTTCATCTGCAGTAGGAAGATCGATTTATCGATCGATCGAGAAGACCTCGTGACCTAATCTAGGTTTAGGGTTTCATGCTTCAGCAAGTCCTCCACCTGTCCCACCGACGACCTCCTCTGTACACGCCTGGAACACTCTTTTCTGTAGCTCTGACCGTCTCAGTAGAATGAGCACAGAAGGGGGGGTGAAGGCCCCCTCATACCGCAATATCATAGCAAATGACCCGGAGAACTCTCATGCTCGTTGGCGTGAAGAATACATGCAAGAAGATATTGACGAAAGCACAAACACAAATATGGATGCAGGATGTTCGCATCCAGAAGCATCTCGGGCTTGGATAGCCGAAAAATGTATCCCGTAAGCCCCGGTTTTGCCCAGCTATGTCATAAAGAGAAACAAAATATGCAAGCATACACAATTCATGAGGGACCATGCCCTCGTAGGCAAGTTGCTAGGCCTTTGGCCCTCAGAAAAAGACCTAGCTCACTAGATCAAGGCGTGGTGGAATCCCAAGGGGGACTACGAGATCCAAATGAGCTCTAAGGAGTTCTTCACATTGATATTCTACAACCTGGAGGACAAAGACCGCATATTTGAAGGAAGACCCTGCTTTTATAACTATGTTAGTCTCTATTTGCGCTTTTGGACTAATCGGTTCTACCCAAAAAAGGAAAACATTTCCTCTGATCCGGTATGGATTCAACATTACTCCCTGCCTCAAGAGTTTTGGTTAGAATAAATCTTAATGGGAATTGGTAACACTCTTTGTAAACACATCAAGTCTTTAGAAGCCATCAAACAGAGGAAATGCACCTCTTATGCCAGAATATGTGTTTACATGAAAAATTCCAAAGCCCTCCTAGGTACGGTTACCCTAGAATACCAAGATGAGGAATGGAGCCAAACCATAGATTATGAACACATACCCTTCAGATTTCAAAAGTTCCATGAACATGGAAACCTCTTCAAAGACTCCCCTCTCAACAACCCCCCCCAAGACAATAGCGAAAGAGAAGACAAAGGACGGATTTACCCAGGTTCAGAATCGCAAAAGGAAATCGCAGAAGAAGCCTACCACCAACAATGGAAGGAAAAACCCCAACACCAACTCCTTTGAAGCCCTAAACAACCTCCCAGAGACAAAAGAGGTGGAGAACACCCACAAGGCAGAGGGGAAAGAGAACAAAAAAAATAAGTATGACCAGCGGCCGCATGGGAGCTTGATCCCGGATATCCCAGCCAACCCACATAATTTCCCAGACACAGGAAAAGAACCGAAAAAGGAAGAGGATACAGTCATGGAAATGTATGAACAAGACCTAAGAGAAATAAAACTAGACAGACTTGAAGAAGCACTCAACAAGAACGACCTAAAAACCCTACCAGAAGACCATCTTAGGAAGGTCCATAAGGTATTTCTGGACTCATCAATAGGTGCCACCTCAATGCTAGGCATCAGGGTAGACCCAAACTCAAACCTAAGAAGATATCTAAAGGAGAACAAGAAATGTGGAAGAAAATCAATGCATCAACTCATAAAGGACGCCGACAACTACATGATCAACTCGGGCTAGATACCCAGGCTCTCATAACTCCTTTCACCACCCACCAAACTATTAATTATGAAGTTCCTCACCTGGAACATCAGAGGCCTCAATGGAAGATCCAAGAAAAGGATTCTCTAGAACTGCATAAAAATGGAAGACCCTGACATTCTCCTTCTTCAAGAAACAAAATGCGCAGGGAAAACCACAGAAGAAATTTTCAAAAGATGTTGGTGCACTTGCGACTCATACCAAATAGAATCGAAAGGTGCCATAGGTGGCCCAACTATTCTTTGGAATCCCACCACAGTTATTCTAGACCAGGGTTTATGTACATTAGGAAATCTCACAGCTCACTACCGAGCCATCGGCTCAGACAAGAATGGATTGATCACCAATGCCTATGGACCACAGAATAGTTAAGACAAAGACCTTTTTCTTCAGAACCTAGCCTACCTAGGCTCTATAGCTAAGGTCCAAAGATGGATCATCAGAAGAGACTTCAACACGATCCTCACACTGGAGGAAAAAAGGGAAGGAAAAAAATGATTGGAACATGACAGTTTAAAATTCCACGCACTCTTAGATCAACACAAATTGGTTGATATCAATAATGGAAATGTCACCTTTACCTAGACCAACAAGCGATCAGGGCATAAAAAAATAGCCTGTTGGCTACATCATTTCCTTATCTCAGAAACCATCCTCTTGGAAGATCCTCTAGTAGAGTCTAACATCCTCCCCAAAGCAAGCTCGGATCATTGGTCGGTTCAGCTCTCGGTTGACACAATTGCCACCCCGAACCTCAAACCCTTCAGATTTGAGAAATTCTATCTTTCCCACCCAGACTTCCAATAGATGGCCCGCCACTGGTGGAGCATTGTAGAAATGTAGAACGGAACCAAAATTTAATGCTTTGAGCAGAAGATTTAATGCTTCAAACAATAGGTGCGAAAATGGAACAAGAAAGTCTTCGGGAACATCTTCCAAGAAAGAAAATTGTTGGAATAGAAACTAGAAGCCTTGTAGGCACAAGTCATCCAAATCGGCCACACCCTAACCTAGCAACAGGAGAAGGAGCACATAAAAAAAAAATCTAGAAGAGAGGTTCGAACAAGAAGAAATTCTTTGGAGACAAAAATCTTGTGTTCAGTGGCTCAAAGAGGGAGAGAAAAACACAAAATTCTTCCACCGCTCCATGATCCACATACGCTTCATCAACCACATCACGAAGCTGTAAAATGCACAAGTCACCACCCTACTCTCTCATCAGGATATAACACATGAGCTCACTGGATTCTACAAAGATCTCCTCTAAGAACCCCCGGGTGACCGCACTTCCGCAATTGAAAGAGTGGCTCAAAACATCTCGACTGTCAACACCCAGGAACATAATGAATCCCTCATGACACCCATAACTCATGCAGAAGTTGATCATGCCATACAAGACTTACCCACAGACAAAGCTCCTGGCCCAGATGGATTCAAAATGAACTTTTTCCACTCATGCTGGCCAGTGTTAAGGGAATAAGTGTGGCAACTGGTAGAAGAATCTCACAGCTCTGGAAAAGTTCACCTGTCCCTCAATGCCACCTTCCTCACCTTAAAACCCAAATAAGAGAGGTTTACTAATCCAAAGAATTTCAGACCCACAGCTCTCTCCAATGTGATCTACAAAGTCATTTACAAAGTCATAGCCCTAAGAATCAAAACAATCCTCCCCTTCATCATCTCAAAGGAGAAATCGGGGTATGTTGAAGTAAGGCAAATCATGAATACCATCATTGTTGTTCATGAAGTCATCCATTCACTAAAAATAAATTGCACTCTAGGTATGCTTCTAAATCTTGATCTTTCAAAAGCATTTGAAAAACTAAGATGTCACTACATGAGAGTTGTCTTAACAACCTTCAGCTTCAGCACCAACTGGATAGCCTGGATCATGAACCTTGTCTCCTCAACCTTCTTCTCAAACCTGGTCAATGGGTCCCCCTATCAACCCTCCTCTCCATCTTGTGGAATAAGGCAAGGTGACCCTCTCTCCCCGTTCCTCTTTTTCATAATGGTGGAAAGCTTGGGATGCTATATAAAGGCCTCCATCCAAAATGGATCCCTGCAAGGCCTCTCCCTCAATGGGCTCCAATCTCCAGCCTCACAGAGTCAATTTGTAGATGACACAATGCTCCTGAACACACCCACAACACAAGAAGAAAAAAAGCTAAGCTCCATCCTCAATGACTTCAGCAAAGCCTCAAGAACCACCTTCAACCTGGAAAAGTCACCACTATTCTTATTTAACACGCCTATGGCCATACAACAACATATCTCCCAGGTTTTATCCATTCACGTATGAACCCTGCCTACTCAGTATCTAAGCCTCCCTCTCTCAGACTTGTCAGCCCTAAATCTCTCTTGGGACTCCCTCCTCCTCTCCATTTCCAACCGTCTCAGCACCTGGACCTTTCGCTCCCTTAATATCCCATCCATAGTCACCCTCCTAAATTATGTCCTATAAGCCATCCCAACCTACCTCTTATTAGCTCTAGCCGCCCCTCAATCTGTCATAAAGAAAATCAGGAATCTGTAAAGGAGCTTCCTCTGGCACGGCCACAACCTAGACAAGAAATGGGCTCTAGTTAGTTGTGACAAAGTTTTTAAACCAAAATCCCTAGGCAGCCTGGGCCTTCGGGACCATGGAAAACTCAATAATACCATGGAAGCCAAAATCTGGTGGAGATGGCTCAAAATTCCAACAAAAATTAGGGCCAAGATCTCAAAAAACAAATATTCCCCAAACGGTCAACAAGCTCACTTGATCATGATGCAGGACAAAATTCAAGGCTCAAACATCTGGAATGAAGCTTGGAAAAACAAGCCACTAATTCAGGAACAAGACTTTTGGGAAATTCATAACGGTCAGAGCGCACTACTTTGGATGGACTCCTAGAAGCAATTGCCACCCCTCCAATCAGAAGAAAACTTGTTCTCCTATGAAAATCACATACAAAATCTTGCCACCTCCAAGGTAGCTGACATGTGGGCACATACCCCAATCAACCCTCCCTGGAGAATCTAGAAATCCTCCCATCAGAAACTACAAGTAGCAGGGGACTATGACTTGCAGCATTAGAAGCAAACAATCACCCCAAGAAGAATTTGAATAAGAATCAATCCAGATATTCTTCGATGGGGGAAATCACCTCATGGAAACTTCACTCTCAAGGAAGGATACAGTCTACATGAAATATTTCAAACTCCGTAGAAGGACCCCATCTGGACAACAGTATGGAAATCAAAATTTTGGCCTAGAAAATCTCCATGTTCATTTGGCTCCTCCTTCAAAACAAGATCTTAACCTAGGACAATATCCAAAGTATAGGTTTCATCATCCCCTTGATCTTCCATCTTTGTAATTAGCAAGAAGAAACCATGGAGCACCTCCTAAAAAAATGCACTATTAGTGAATAAATTTGGAAGCAAGCCACCCTATTTATGAGAAGAACAAATCGGGTCAAAGCTAACATCATAAACACTATTAGAAGTTGGGGATCAAGATCCTACAAAATCCCAATCCTGAATAGAACCTAACAACTCCTACCAGGATTCATAGTTTGGAAACTTTGGAAGGAAAAAAATAGAAGAGTTTTTCACTCCTAGTCCTCCCCGACTGTTAGCATCTGGTCCACCATTCTCTCGCATCTCCAGGAAACCCCTTCAACTCCATCAATGGACCAAATAAGACCTCCCCTTTGATGCGGGAGAGATCTCGATTCTCAACTCTTGGGGTTTCATGCTCTCATACTCCACTCTGTCTCTACAACCCCCCCTCACAACATGAGTCTTCAGTCCCTCGATCTGGTCTCCGCCTCTGCCTAGGTTTCATAAAATCAATTTTTATGGCAGTTCAAAAGGCAATCTAGGCCTCTTAGATGCAGGAGTAGTTATAAGAAACAAAAAAGGCCAAATCCACAGTATTAGAGCCGAAATTTGGGATTTGAAACCAACAACTCAGCGAAAATCTGTGGTCTAATTAAAGGAGCACAATTAGCTCTGGACCACAACCTTACCTTCATGATCATAGAAGGAGACTCCAAAGTCATAATTGAGTTGGCATCTAAAATCCTCAATGGGAGAAATCTAGAAAAAATCACTCCTTAGACCCTGTCTCACTATCACTACCTCTCACATAATTTGTGATGCAAATAAGGTAGTAGACAGACTCACCAATGCAAGATTTGATCTCACGTAGTAGATCACTCTCACAAATTCCAATCGATCCAGAAACTTGACACTTTGGACTCACTGCACGAAGCTAGCCCAAAGGGACTAACCTCACCCAGATGGGGTGCCACCTGGCGAGAAGTGGTAGCTAGCTCGATCAAGGTAGTTGGGGGAGTTATTAACCTCGACCACCACCCCCTGGGAAATTACTCCCCCATGGCTCACACCATAAGGGGAGTTCTGTTAGTGTGCTTGGTTGGGATTTTTGGGGAGCGAACCTGCCAGGAAATTTGTACCATGAGGTTACAGAGGTCCCGTCAGACTTCAATGGCGATAGGAAGGTTCATTTTTGGCTCTTATGGAGTAAAGAACAACACTCAGACTCATTTCACTTCATTTTCTACCTGGTACGCTCTCTCTACAGCACACTTCGGCCCTCATGATAGTTTCGACACCATTGTTCTTTCCCTACACAACAATGGTGTCCTCCCCACCACTATCCATCATCTGTGAACCAGGGATGTCCACAACACCTCGCTTTGTTTTGTCTCCTTCGTCTCCCTCCACTACACCCTGAACCTCTCCACATCTTCCACTCACTCCCTTCACCACCTCCCTGTCCCCCTCACCATGCCACAAGAGCGCGAAAAGCCAAAGAGGGGCACTCGTAAAAATAACGCCCTCTCTTGGGATGCAAGGCTCACCCCCTCTCAAATAGAACTCATCGCTCACTTTTCCCATCCTCGTCGTTCAACCCAGATTTCTCAGTCGGATTCGCTTTAGTCTCTTGAGGCTTGCAAAGTCAAAATGGAAGCGACCTCCTCAATGACGTACTTTCCCTCGTCTCCACCTCCAGCTCTGCTTTACCATCCAAGCATTGTTAAAGAGGAGGCGACACCCTTGGGTGAACGTCTCCCTCTAGCCACCAACCTCTTAGCCTCCCCAGTCATCAAGATGGGTGACCCTTACTATGATGACGGAAGATGCCAAGTGGAGGAGGAGATTCCTCCAAGTTGGAAGCTGCAGAATATGGCAGGTACATACAATGAATTCATTGCAGGGGGTGACAACGAGACTGACAAGGAGACTGGCAAGGAGGAAGAAACTTTTCCGCATCACTTTTCCAACCATCTCATAGAAGATCACCTTGAGCTCCTCTTTGAGATTAGGCAAAGGCAGGATGACCAGATGCATTATCAAGGCGTTATCAATCAAATGATGGAAATTCTGTTTGAGGCACTCATGGATACTCCAGCACAAGCCCGGTGCCTAACTTCCAGACAATGGTTCACCCCATCCTATACCATTCATGGACAACCAAGTCCAGCGATGGACTGAAGCCCCCAGGTTACATTTTTTTTTTTTTTATTTCAGTTACAACATCAGTGGTCTAATTTACCACGACAACAAGCTAGATTCTTTAATAAGTTTTGCTTATTATGTCTGCATAATTTTAGTTATGGTGGCTCTGTACATAGCTAGCCTTAGAATAGGAAGGCGAAACTTGCTTCCAACAAACTCTTGCAATTTTTTTCACAATTTTTACAGTTCCAGTGAAGTTAGAACTCAATAGACTATGGTAGTGTTGGAACAACATGTAACCACCGGTTCGAGTTTCCCTCCTATAGTGGAACAAGTGGCTACCAGGTGTCAATGTATAGCAGACGTATGATATTAATATAAGGTTTCGTTTTTAATTTAAAAGAAAAATAAGCTATTGTGAAAACATGGATGGATAAAAACAATTTAGTTACATTTGAGGAGCTTCCTTAGTGAAAATAAAAATCATTAAAAAATAAGAAAAATATACTATTATAAAAACAATTTTATTATACTCATTATAAGGAAAATAAAAATCATTAAAAAATAAGAAACATATACTATTATAAAAACAATTTTATTATACTCATTAGAAATTAGGAAATATATATTATTATAAAAACAATTTTATTGTGAAAACATGGATGGATAAAAACAATTTAGTTACATTTGAGGACCTTCTTTAGTGAAAATAAAAATCATTAAAAAGTAAGAAACATATACTATTATAAAAACAATTTTATTATACTCATTAGAAATTAAGAAATATATTATTATAAAAACAATTTTATTTTGTATGCAAAAAAAACTATAAAAAAAATATAAAAAATATCTCACTTGCAAGAGCTTCCAGCTTTCCAAGAAATGGAGTTACTTTATTAGGAAGTCATTGCCTCATCATCTTAGCCATATACACATCATAGTGTTTTGTTAATTAATATAGTGGGTGAAAATAAGGTAGATATCGTTTTGTACTTGGAGCATATGGATTGAATTTGCACTTACTTTATTAGGAAGTCATCTTGACTACATCCACACATTTTGGAAAAAATATATTATATTGCAAAAATAAATAAAACAGAAAATTACCTCATAGAACACCTAGGTGTGTAATAAGCATGAAGTTACATTTAATCCCTAGACTTTTCTGGTTCAACTCAAATGCATTACAAAATAATAAAACTGCTTTTTAAAGAACCCCAATCTTGCTAGGAAAGCTTGCTCAATACATTTACGGTAAGGAAAGTCTGGTTAGGTCAGGAGAGTCAGGTTTGAAATGGCATGTGTTAAGCATATAGCTAGCTGCAATTTCCTACTCATAAACCTAGCCTATCGGCTAAGCTGCCTATCCCTCAGATAGATTAGTTGCCCCACTCGCCCCGCTTAACGCTTCCTCGCCTTCCTACCTCGAGCGAGCCCGCTTAACGCTTCCTCACCCTCACCCTTCTTACAGTCAGGTGAGTGGCGGAGACTGACTTATGCATAGACTGCCCATAAGTCTCTACGACTTGCAATAACTTCTTGTTTTCTAGGAAATGCAAATTATTCTTTTCTTTTATTTTAAAATTATTTGCTTCAACTTTTCCTCATCCATCTTAACCATATACACATCGCAATGGTTTGTTAGTATCTTTTTTCAGTATTTGGAACATACATATTCAATTTGCAGTTGCTCTATTAGCATGGGAGACACCGAGACGATAAACATTTACTCATTTGGACATATTTCAGTATCATAAAACATAAAAATATGGTATATTATCCCATAGAAGAATCAAGGCATGCTTCCTTAGTAACGTAAGGAAATAGAGTTTGAAAAACACTTGGGTGAAGAGAAAAAATCTTAACTGAAACATTTTATGAAGAATTTTATAAAGAAATATGAGGTCATTTATTTCACTTTCTATTCAATGATATATTAAAACTTTTCAATAACACCATCCATGGAAAATATTTTTCATACATTTTAAGGTAGCAATGAACAATGTCCCTTATCATCCCAAATTCTTGTTGACACAAGTTTCCATGAATGCAATTATTGGCACATTGAGAGGGGGAATGATGATTAGGAAGCCATCTTCCTCTCTAGCTCTTTTCACCATCATAAGATTCCTTGTCAAAACTCCTTCCTTTTAAAAAGAATTGAAATTTTGGACATATCAAAATTGAAATAAGTTTAATGAAATTTCAAAATTATATTTTAATGAGATAATATCAAATGAATGCCACCACATAAATTTGAATTGTCTATACTTATTCAAAGAAGGCAGACCCGGAATAACCTTTTACACATGAAAATAACATTAAAGAGAATTCCCTAGGCGGCAAGAAAAATTGTAAACTAAAAAATATAAATATGGACACCAAAATGGTGGATTGAGAAATAAAATAGTCCTATTAGAAGGGTCTATAGATTCAATTTAGTACAACTAACCATATCTAAAAAAAATTACTGCTAGTATCCTTATTTTCTATAATTCTAATGACAGCTTGATGTTACAAAAGGGGAATTATTTTTATTCTTCTTTGATGCCTTCTTCATTGGAGATGTAGCTATAGAGAGTGCTTTGTATTTAAGCATCTCCTCATGTCTTCTACTGCTACTGAGAATGCTTACAAATAATGGTTTATCTGCAAAAGACATATGTACTTCAAACCAAATCTAGACATGTTGAGGCTTACTTCACTCTTACATGATTAGAACAACTGGAAAACAAGGTCAAATTAATTAATACAATCACATAGAAAAATTTCAACCACCTCTAAAGATCAATTAAGGCTCTCTTGCAATTGCACTTAAGAATGCAAAGGAAAATCTCATAGAAATGAAGTCTATGATATAGTTGTTTACACTGAAAATAGATCACAATAGATCGTAATAAATTGTATTAATAATTGATCATATCTATCTATATCAAGTTCCATTTGCATTGTAACAAGGAATGTTTAAGAATGTTCAAGTCGATGTCAATGTCAAATCAATTGTGTTCTTAAATTGCAATTGAATGTGAGGAGACCAAAGGAGTGCATTGTGTTGTACAATGTAAAAGCTACTTTCATTCAAGAGGTCAGGGTGAAAGTTTAAAATTTTCTCTACAGCCCTTGTCCAGTCCAATCCAACAATATACCAAAAAAATAGTTTATGGCATAGCCTCGCAATCGGTTTGTTCTATTTCTCCATGGAAATGGGTGTTAGTCCAATAGGGAAACAAATCATGATATAAAAATTCTATTATCCATATTACATTATGATATTAGGGTAGACACACCATCCATTATTCTAATAAATTAGAGAAGACACATTGAACAAAACATGTGACTTGTGATAGGAAATTAGGGTAGACACATTGAACAAAATGGGTGACAACATGAATAATATATTTTGAAACCAATATGGTTAGTTAAAATTGTATATCAAATTACAGGAATGTATAGTGGACCTAATGGTTAATAACATGTGTTTCCTTCTATTCTAAGAGGTCACAATTTAAAATATAGAGTTGGGTAGCTTATTTTCATACAAAAGTTATCATAGAGTGGGAAACTTAACTTTGAGAGAAAACCCAACAACCTTTCTATAGAAGTATTCAACATCACCATCAATAGAAAAAATACTTCTTCCTGGGGCTTTTGTAATGGTGTTGATGGGTCTTCTTGTACTTTCTTATAAAGAATGACTTGACCAAAGTTGTAAATATTCAACACTCCCTCTCAACGAGGGATGCATTCTCCACACTTCGATTTCTTCTATCATAGAAAGGTTGTCTTCATGGGCCATGTCGATGATCAATATCCATACAAATTTGTCTATCATTTCAGGTCTCAATGAAGACCACACTTGGACCATTCATTTTCCAAAGTACACCCTTGTGAGTGAATTTCACCACATGTAAACCCCTGTGAGTGAATATTCCATTCTCCATTGGTTAAACTACCAATCCTGGGAGAGTGGTGTCCAATGAAATCTAACACGTGGAATCACCTCAACCACCTCAAATCCACAGGTAAACCCCTGTAAGTAAGGACTATCCCTGGACCATAGGTACACCCCTCAGAATATCTTCTCGATATTGCAAATCATCAACACTCCCTCTCACCAGGGAAGACATTCTACATCATGCATCATACTTGGCCACTCATCACAATAAATCTCTGTGAGTGATATTATAATCCTCCCAAGGTCACACACACTTATCCTAGATAACACAAACCCATTTGAGGTCACAAAAACCTGTCTGGGTCACAAATACCTATATGGGTCATACAGACCTATCTGGGTCACACATACATATCCTGGGAGAATGGTTCTGGGGTCACATAGACCCATCCTGGAAGAATGGATTTGGGGTCAGAAATACCCATATGATGGGACTAGAATGTCATGAATTTTCTTATCTTTGTGTTGGAATCTGACTTCTCCATATGCATCATGTATCGAATGAAGTTTTGTGAGAAGCCTTTGAAACTACACTATTTCACGACTCGCATCACTAGTTGTGATACACTCTTCATATGTTGTATTGAGTGTCATATAAGTCTTCTTCCCATTAAAACAATAAGCATGGCTAATTCTATGCAACACACATTGGTGCTCTTTCTTTATACTAAACTTCCTGCCTTGTAAGAATTTTTATATCTCTGCAACTTCACCCCATCATTTGAGACATATCATTTCCAACTGTAACACAAAGGTACATGCTTTGATGCAACCCAATGTTAGTGTCTCAACTCTACCATAAACTTTCTCAAGGTGCAAAGAAGGTATTTGTCCTGGCTTTAACTAGGTACAACAAGGATCCAATCAACTACTTGTACATCGTGGGATCCACCAAATATGAATCTGAAGTAGAATCACTGAAATTCTTTATATTTTTCATCATAACTGTAGTCATGGACTTGCAGTCCATCATATCAAATCTCATAAGTATCCCTTGAATCAGGAATATATCATTTGATCTTGTTACACCTCTAATCCAAAGAGTACATCCAGCCATGATCCTCCATCTCCACCTCTGAGGCCAACTCCTTCTGTCACTGGAGTAAATCTTGTTTCCCAGTTTGCCTCACTGGATGCTCTCTCTGTGACTGAGACAAAGTCCATACCTATTCCTCCTAATTGGTTTCCTCCTCCATCAATGTATAAATATATAATGAAACAAGTGTATCCTTCTAGGATATCTCACATCTCCTTCAGCCCTCCTCAAATGATGACACTTTCCTTTTAGTCCGAGAAGATGTCTCTCTCTCACCTGGATCTGAGGGTGAACTCCCTTTAAATGATTGTCTCTCCCTTTGAGCCAATTCACTCTCTCTATGTCTGCATCATTCTTGGTTAAAACCAATATCATCAAGTATTATTCAATCCTAGAGTACCATGCTCCCTTTGAAACATGACTCCCTCTGAGTCTATACAATCTATGGAACCATCTTCTCCCTTTACATTTGTTGATCTCCGCTTAAGTATGATCTCCAATGAACTATCCTAGTAGGTTTATCCTCCCTACTCGATCCTAAGGGTTGAATCCCTATGATATGGTACCTAGTGGGTCCACCTGCCTCACCATTGGTGGAACCACAATCTCCTCCTCATAATCGGATGGTTCAAAATCAATGATTTCACTCCATGTAACTCAAGGATATCTGAGGTATGTTTCTCTCCCTGAAAGTATCATGAGGAGTTGCATTCCATACTAAATCATGCAAGATATCAGAAAACCATGCTAGCCTCTTCTTGGTCACTGCAACATCTCTAGGTAGATCCACTAACCCGACTGGCTCTACTGACTCTTCCTGATGATTTGAAGAGTGAACAACTAGGCTAGAGGGATATATATGGTAATATTTGAAGCCTTCTCCTCTTCAAAATAAATCTCCACATTAAACACTTTGTATTCCATAAAAGTATCCTTCTTTCTATAAGGTTCAAACTTCATCCTCTTCACCTTAGGTACATGGATGTATACGGTCAAGTACACAACTCTATGTTTGGACACTCCGCTCCATGTCTCAAACTAGAGACCATCTAATATGTTTCCTCCTGCAACTGTCTCTATAGATCCCTCTTAGAGCTACCACCTGTGATCTACATGGAACAAGAGCAATAACAAGGGAAAATAGAAGACAAGAAAAATATTCTTATGAATAGGAAATAGGAACAAGAACAACAAAAAATAGGAACATGAACAATCGTCACAATAGCTCTTTCTCTGAGCTATCCCATGTGACCTTCCTAGAACAATAACAAGAATAAGAATAAAAGACAAGAGAAACACTTCTTTAGTGTTTCAACCAATCATGCATTCATGGTAGCCTACCCAGAACAAAACAAGAACATCTCCATGGTAACCTCCATGGAATTTACAAGGTAACATGCCTAGGACAAAGACAACAACCAAGAAAATATCCTATTTTATATCAATTATATATTTCAAACAAGTGCTTCAGTGATACTAAATAGTGAGCATTTACATGATGATTATTGTACTAACAATATTCAAGTGTCACTAAACATTTGCTAGCAAAAAGTACTCAACAGTAATAGAACTCTAAAATGTTTTGTCTCAGTTACAATATTTATTTAAGATACAACAATATAAAAATATCAAACATGATATTAAAACTCGTAGTATTAATTTCTAGGGGGTGTGCGCTATTTCTCTCAATGCACTAGATTGAATAATCCCTTTGGGTCATTGCTTGGATAAGGACCCATGCACATCCCCTGAAAACACCCCCATACTATGTTAAATGATATAACTTGGAAACATATATAATTTTATACCCCTAAAATTTGTAACACCATACATCATGACTTCTAATATAAAATTGGACACTATCAGTACATGAGGAAATCACAAAATCAAAATAGCAGAAATTTCAATGTCCAGGAAAATGTCAATAAACTCTAAAATTTCAACTTTGACCGAAATTCAAACTGAGAAGTTCAGTAGGTATGCTATGGAAAAGTGACTTTCCCTATACAAAAATTTATCGTCAACTGAGTCCAATAAATTCTTAGGAGCTTCACAAAGAAAGTTGTTGCAATTGTAGTAGTGAGTTTTAGGTGAAATTTCAACTTTCACCAAGGTGAAATTTGAGACCACTAGGAGGTGCATTAGGCTAGGTTGAGTTGATATATGGAAAAATTAAACTTAACTTCCTCTAGTAAGTTACTCAACGAACTTGAAAATTTTACGTCTGTGCAATGACAAATTTTAGTAGCAAACAAAAACTGTGGAGTGACAATATTTCAACTAGTTCTAATACCATGTTGATTTATTTTATGATTCTCAACTCTTGATAGTTATTTCATTATGATTAATAAAATGATACATTTTCATACAACATTTATCATAGAATAACTATACACTGATAATATCAACTATAATATTGCATCAGAAATGACAAGAACTAGAAATATTAAACATGCATAATAAAAAAAAGAACACAACACAAGAACACAAGATTTTATCCTAGTAAACCCAACCATGGGAGAAAACCCAACAACCTTTCTATATAAGAATTCAGTCCAATATATTACCAATACATCATCATCAATAGAAAAAATACATTACAGTGAAGATCCTCTCCAAATATTGCATCACCAAGACCTAGTGCATGAATAAGATGACAAATAGAAACCAAGGATATCCTTCCCAATTGTGGAGCACTCATCAAGATACCAGAAACACAAAAATAGTGAAATTACCAAAACTGTAGTTGAAACTGCCTTTTATCAACTACAAAAGGAGTAGTCTTACTGTCCAAATGAAATTATCCAATCCCGTATTTATACAAATCTAGGTGTTTGTCTAGGGATGACTTCTTATCATGTTCTTCAAATTACTTTATTATTTTATGTCTTTTATTGGTGGGGCAGAATTCTTCCTGGATCTTCAATTTCTTCCTAGGGGTTATGTAATGGTGTATATGGGTCATACTTTCTTGTGCAGAATGACTTGCCTTAATTTGCAAACCTTCAACATGTGTACCTCCATATAATTTACCATTCAAATTAATAGGAGGACAATGTCCCTTGTCCAACAAATAAGGGGGTCTCATAAATGAATTTTGTGTCTTACTTGGATATGACCTAGTAAAAATGTCTTATTTCATATTGATAATAAGGAAATCAAGCAAGGCAAGGGTTTTCTAGAAGAAATCATCACGATGAGGGATTGGTACCAAATTTACACCTAATTTATCCACCCATTATGATAGTGTGTTTGTGCATGCTCTTCACTATTTTCAGTTGGCCTTCAATCTAGGTATGGTAAGACAATTGTGGGGCCTCTCCACACATGATTAAGGGAACCCATGGAATAATATGTCTGAATCATTGCTAGTACCATAAAATCAGGGAGAAATACCTTAATCATTTCCGTTACTAGAAAATGGTGGAAAAATACCTGAATCATCTACATTAGTAGAAAATGGGGAGAAATATCTTTGAATCATTGCCATTACAAGAAAATCGGGGTGAATGGGAGGATCTCGTGAGAATTTTAAGGGGAAAAAATGGATTTCCATGCTCTTCCATCACAAATATTCATGGACTAAGAATTTTATACATAAATGTTTGAAAATAAATTTGGGGCTATATATAGGAAAACCCCTCAAACCCCTCTATGTAAATAATTCTCCCAACAAAAATCCTAAACCCCCTAATTTCTCCTCTAAAATTTTGTATGATTGAGGTACATAACATTTCGACATAAGTCAACCATGTTTATCCATAATCAAACATGATCCAACATAGTCGACCATAGTAAATGAAAGTCAACCACAACAAACCCAAAGTAAGCCAAAGTGAACCAAGGTCAAGAAAAATAAAATAAAAATAAACCAAAGTCAACTATGGGTCGACTATAGGAAACCAAATATAAAACAAATTCAACCATATTTCGACCATAGTAAACCAAAGTCAACCATTGTCAACCAAATCTAACCATGCTCAATTGTGGTCCACCATGTTCAACCATGTTATCCAAAGTCAACCACACTCAACATGGTTACCCATAGTCAACATGGTCACCCATGGTTAGTCATAGTCAAACATGGTCAACCAAATTCAACCATGGCCAATAATAGTTTAACTTAGTCAACCATAATCAACCATGGTCAACCAAATTCAACCATGGTACACCAAGTACATACATGGTCAAGAAAAGATAACCATAGTATAACATGGTCAACCATAGTCAAACTTGGTAAATCAAATTCAACCATAATAGACCATCGTTTATCGAAGTAAATCATAGCTAAACATAATCAACTATGGCTAACCAGAGTCAATTATGAATATATATAACCAAACAAAGTCAACCATGGCAAACCATAGCCTAATGTGGTAAACCATGGTTAACCATACAACTATCATAATATTTCATTATTAATTATATGTATGTTTAAATTCATGAATCTATGAATCCTCCCCATGCGCATCGGTCATTAACTAGCATTGTGATGTTTATCATGGTTGACATATGTCAAATTGCTACATACCCCAATAGTAATTGTGTTGAAATGTGACACCCATCAAGAGTTATACCACATTGGGATGTTCCTCAAGGGTTATGTTGGATTGCGATGTTCCCAATGATTATGTCGCATTTTGACATTCATCTGCAATATGTTATGTTGAACTACTTTGATCCTCAATGGTTAGGTCACATAGAGACATTTGTTGATGGTTATGTTTCAATGAAATGTTCCTATATTTTCTAATGTGGTAACCCGTGGTCAACCATACTAAAATATCATAATATTTCATTATTAATTATATTGATGTTTAATTCACAAATCTACTAATCCTCCCCATGGACACTAGTCATTAACTAGCATTTTGATGTTCATCATGGTTGACATATGTCAATTTTTTACATACCTCAATGGTAACTATGTTGAAATGTGACATCCATCAAGGGTTATGTCACATTGGAACATTCCTCAAGGGTTATGTTGGATTGTGATGTTCCCAATTATTATGTTGCATTGTGACATTCATATTCATTGTGTTATGTTGAATTTCTTTTTTCCTGAATGGTTAGGTCACATAGAGACGTTCGTTGGAGGTTATGTTTAAATGCAATGTTCATATATTGTCATGATGCATGGTGATATCATCTTGGTTGGATTATATGGAATTTATATGTTCCTTAAACGTTATTTCACATTACATCATTCATCAAAACACAAAAATGACTATATGTAGTATGTATAATCAACACAAAATGAATAAAAACATTATATAATAAAACAAATAGATATCCAAATTACAAGGACATAGAAGGAGGTTTAGAGGATTTCTTTGATTAGTCTCGATGCTTGTAACATCCTGCTCTTGCGCGCACCTATTTTTACTTATTCTTTGAGGACACTTGCATGCAAGTGATCTAGTTCATTATATGATCGACTATTCGCTTATGGATTATGATGATGTTGTGGATATGATGATAAGTTATTTGACTATATATGTGTCAACAAGTGTTATTGATTGGTTTCTCTTCAAAGTGTAGTAATATTGACGATTGAGGATGTTGATGGCATCGATGTACCTCCTTGGAATCTGGATCGAGTCAAGGAGAGGACTATTTATGGTTTGAGTATTTTTTTTATTGCATATGTGATATATGGCTGGTATATTATGATTTTGTTTATGGATCGCTGACATGTTTCATTGATGGATGCAGGGTGAAGATAGCTTGCTAATCAAACTCAAATATTGAGTAAAGGGGTCATGCACAACTACTAGAGATATTGAGATAGAGGTGAGGCAACAACCCTGCCACATCCTACTAGCACTCCCTATGTGGCTCGAACTATAGGTTAACGATTACCTAGTTCAAGAGATCCACAATGCCATGAGGGCATACTAAAACAATCGCTCATGGAGATTCTAAGGGGAACACAATAAGGAAGGGTACTTATTACTTAGAGGCCTTTACTCTCCCACAAGGTCACTTGGTGGATTTTTGATTCCAAGGGTTAGATGTCTACCAAAATCAGTCAAAAGATGAGTGGAACCCTTGGAGCACGTAGAGAATATTGAGGGGGATGTGTCAAGAATGAAACATTAATAAAGGTGAGTGCAACCCTTGGAGCACGTAGTTCACCTTGAAGATCACATCACGATATTTAAACACAAGTGTGTCAATGAACCTAGGTGCCTAGAAAACAATATCTTACCTTAACATGGTTAGCCTTAAATTAATTATGTATGAGTAAAGTTTATTAATTTTAATTTCTCCCTTTAAAAACAAAAATGCTAATCCTAGTTGAATTTAAAGACCAGGTCTAAGTAGGATATGAGGACTAAAAATTAATTAAACAAATAATAAAGGGAGAATGAAGAAAAGAAAAGGGGGAAAATTAAATTTACAATTTAAAGGGGGATTAAATTATCTAAAAAATTAATTGTTGTCCATGTGCAAAACTTGCTAAATTCGAACTTAGATAAAAAGAGGAAATTTAAATGCAAAAGGAATGTGGAACATAGAAAGGAATCTAGTATAGAGAGATTTCCTAAAATGAACTCAACTATGCTTTAAGAAGGGTGTCAGTCATTAAAGGAAATTGAGGGAATAAATGGACAATAAGGAGTGTTTTTAGGAATGATTTTAGGTGGGTGAGGGAAATTGGAAATTTAATTTAATTAATTAAATGAAATTCTCATGCAACTAAATGATTGGGTGACAAGTGTATGGGGGAGAATATTTCCTAATTAATTTTTAATAAAACTAATTTAATGTGAAAATGGAAAGGTCGCTAAGATATATCTATAGAATAAATGGCAGAGAAGAGATATGGATCACTTTTGGAAAGCGTAAGGTTATACTGCCGGATTTTTCTAGACTAATTTTTCTTATGGGTGTTGGGATACCCAGCTTGAATAGAGAGTGGTAGCTCGACCTTACGAGGCGAGTTGGGCACTATCTTATTATTTGGTTGTGTTCTTGGCCTCTTTGCATCTTGGGGTGCTGAGGGGGAAAAAGAGTACGTCGAACATTGGCTGGGAGATATTGGTGAGGTGTCAGCAATTAGCAAAAAATGAGTTGGACGAAGTGCAAGCGTGGGACAACTACCAAATATTCGCCTTTGGTTACAATACACATGTCTAAAAACAATTGTTATAAATTATTTAAATGTTTTATATGTGTAAATTATATGTTTATGGAATTGTAATGGTTTTTTGGTATAGTTGGGAAAGATTCTTGATGTGGTTAGATGAAGGATTCAAATGGATTGCCTCTCTTGACTGAATTTCATCCACTGTCTGCTACCCATTACCCTGTTTTAAATTTAATTGTTTGACCTATGATTGTAATACCCTTCTGCTGCAATGAGGAAAGGATATGGATCTACACCCTCACATCCAGACCAGTTTTTATTTTAGTTATGTTCCCAACTAAATTCGCTCAGCCTCTCCTTTTGGTTTGTTTTGTCCATCTCTTTTTTTTCCCTATGTAATCTAGGCATTTACCTCCTCGAATTTTCCATCTGTGTATCCAAGACTACGTTGTAGACTACGCCCAGGGAATTTCCCATTTTGTTTACTCCCCAAAGCCCATTCTTCTGAGAGTTTGTATGTTTCTCTCAGTATTGAAGAAAATCGTATGGAGAAAATTGCCCAATGATTTCTCTCCTCACCAAGGCATTTGCATTAATTTCCCATGTGCCTTGCTCCCTCTTTTCCCATCATTCAACCGACATCTTGCATTTTTGTTTGGGTGAATTCCTTTCATCCATTTCTCCTCTACATTACTAAAGGACCAGGCAGAACCCACATGAACATTTTCCCTAAACTCTATGTTTTCGCCAGCCCTAAACCCTTCGTAATCATGCCTTGGTTAACTGAAGTTTTTGGGGGTCTCATGCTGCCCAAGCATGTCATTTTATGGAACTGTCAATTGGCTAAGCATTGTACAGGATTACGACTTAGTGATGGTGGTTATTCCCATGTTTTTTTAGAATACAAACCCATAGTTTACTTGAGCGTTCTGTTTCGAATTATGTTTAATTTTTGAGTTCTATTTTCTAAGTATTTAGTTCATGTGCAACAATTTTGGTGATGCAGCTTTAGCTCGACCTTCTTGAGCAACTATATGTTGTTTATTGTCCATTCCTTTAGGACTAACCCTCCCTCAAGCTATATGTTGCCTGTAATGTATTTCATTTTCTTTCATAAAATTTTTATGTTTCAAGGTATGGACCAAGGGTCAGATCGAGGGCCATATCAAGTGTCAGATCCAGGACCAGATGGAGCGCCAGATTAGGAGGTGCACCATTTAATGAATAAATTGTGGTGTGCAAATCCTCCTTTGTGTCTCTGTCCTTTGCGCCTTCTGTATAGTTGGGTTGGGAAAATCTAGTGAACTTTAACCCTTGCGAGCCTTTTCTCTTTTGAGTTTTTACAAGTTGATTTATGTTTTTATTCCCATGTCCTGTATAGTTCTGAAGATATTTTCTATCTTAAGGAAATCTAGATTCGTTCCTTAGTATTTTTGAGAATTTGATTTTATATTCATTCTATTGTTAGAGAGATTTGTGTTTATTTATTAACTGGATCACTTGTGCTGCAAGCTTGAAATCATAGCTTGATGTGAACTTTAAATTCTCCCTATGTCCATTTCCTTCCTAGTGATTTTAGTCCTTCATTTTTGTCTGAGTAGGAAATTATTCTCGCCTATATTTCATCTTCAGAATTTTCTGAGGTTCATGAATAACTTTGTGTTTGGGTGTAATCCGCCAAGGTTTACCTCGGTGTTTCTCTGAAAATTTTGACAATGACCCTTCCGTCCTCGTTGGGAATTTTTTATCCAACATTTACCTTATGCATTAGGAACTTATATCTTTGTATGTTGATTTTCAAACCTCTGTGTTAGAATCCCATTATCATTGACTATTTCGATGTCAGTCAGGTATCATTCTTTTTTTCTTGTTACTGAGTAACATTCAATATGGGCGAATTATTGGAAAATTATGTATGCACTACACCTCATGATTTCCTTTTTATGCTTGACATAATTTTTTAAATCCATTTTAATTTCTATAGCAATCTTAGGTATGTCCATCTAATCCACTTCATTGGAACTCCTTGAGGTATTCTTGTTATCCCCGAACACTTGGATTGATTCTCCCTTACCTTTGACCTCTTCCTTTTCGAATGCAACTCATACCCACACCAATTTCTTGTTGCCTGTGTTCTTTTATTGAAATTTTTTGTTATCATAAATTGCTTCGTAACAAGGTCTGGATGGAGGATCAGATGAAGGTCCGGATGGAGGACCATATGAAGGTCTGGATTGAGGACTGGATTAAGGTTCGGTTGGAAATCTATGTTGGAGTTACTTCACACACACCTAGGATTTATTTTTTCTAAGGTTATTCCTTCTTTATTAGTCATAATTAGTCATTATCAAGTCTCTTATATTTTAAGGTAGAATATTCCACCTGGAGAATATTATCTTTTAGTTGACAGTTTAGTTTGACTAGTTGAGTTGAGTTTAGATGTTGCATTGGTTTTGTCACCATGCAACATTGGGGTCATCACCAACTCACTACTCTTTGTTCAGTCAGTTAATTGAAGACTAGTTGACTAGTTAACTCAGCTAGGTGACAGTTCACTCCCATAACTACCTTATAGACTAGACTAGGTGGCAGTTTACTCTTGTAACTGTTGGTGTGTTCCCAGATCAATCTAGACCACAACTATGTCTCATTAGTTACTCATGTATCCTATATCTATTGTAATTTATTAACTCTTTGAGTGTGGAATAAGGTTAATGATAATTCTTCCATTCTTTCTATCTTGCTTCTTCTTTCTCAGTTTATCTCTGCAAATGTGTGTAGTATTTTTTAGATAGATATATTCTGTGTAGTTTCAACACATTTACATTTTATCAGAGCTGACAGACTGCTAAGAAAAAACCTACACCAAATTATTTTTGCAGGTACTGAACATTGAAGACAACAGAAAGATGGATTCTTTGCCAGAAATACTTCTCACGCCTCATAACTATTTGGAATGGAAGCTAAATATTCTACTTATTCTTATAAGTAGAGGCTTATACCAAATAACCATGGAAATTGAAGTAGAGCCTAATTCTACCGATGAGAAAAATGACTTTCTCAATAGACAAGATATGGCCATAGGAAGTATTGGCATGTCTGTTTCTCCCGAACTTTTCCATCAAGTATATGAAGAATCACAAGGATTAACTCCAAATGAATTATGGACCAGATTTGGAGGTTATATTTGGGAATAAAGAATATTTTGAAGATTTCATGCAGGAGTTCGAACAGATAGAGCCAGAAGAGAAGCCATCAGAAGATCAAGCCTCTTATTATGAAGAGTCTTCTACAAAAGTTTTTGTAGACATTTGTATTCCATTAATTGAAGATGATGTCTACTCCATTTCAGATTTGTTTTCTGAAATTCATGTGGAATATATATGGCATGCATCTCAGGAGTCACATGCAAACAGTTTTTCATGCACCATGCATGCATCTCAAGATTCAAAAAGGGAGCCACGCACATCATACGCCATTCTGATATTTTATAAGAAAATTTCGTAGAAACAAATTGGATATTTGAATTCCTCTCGGGAAAGTGTCCCATTTCAAAAAAATAGTCATCTAAAATGGAGTTCGAGAACTAAAGTTATGATCATTTCAAAATCAACAAAATTTCAGCATTTTTCTGGAAACGGTCATACGGTTTTCAAAATTTCATCCAAAATTTATTTGGATATTATTCATTACAAGAAGATAAATTGGATATGTGTGAAAATATCAATGATGCATATACTTCATCAGATCCATGCAGACATCTACATCTTCAACAAAATCTTCAAAGAGCACAAACTTGCACAGTTGCGAGGTCTTCTTAGAGTGAAGGACATGGCTGCTTACTAACCTCCTTTTGTTCCTTATCATTTTTTATTTTATGCATTGTAATTTGAGGA
>ML785463.1:133913-144450 GCA_009831015.1 Picea engelmannii
GGGGGGGGTTCTTCCCATGAGGTTTTTTCTCTTTCCTCATTTATTTTAGTGTATCTTATATATTTGGGTACCTAACATGGCCTCGTAGTCGGGACCCATTCTTTATTTTTACCATAGTGATGTTCAGAGGGGGTGTTGGAGTTACCTCACACATACCTAGGATTTATTTTTTCTAAGGTTATTCCTTTTTTACTAGTCATAATTAGTCATTATCCAGTCTCCTATATTTTAGGGGAGAATATTCCACTTGGAGAATATTCTCTTTCAGTTGACACTTCAGTTTGACTAGTTATGTTGAGTTTAGATGTTGCATTGGTTTTGTCACCATGCAACATTGGGATCATCACCAACTCACTACTCTTTATTCAGTCAGTTAACTGAAGACTAGATCACTAGTTAACTCAGCTAGGTGGCAGTTCACTCCCGTAACTACCTGAGAGACTAGACTAGGTGGCAGTTTACTCTTGTAAATGATTGTGTGTGCCCAGATCAATCTAGACCTCCACTATGGTTCATTGGTTACTCATGTATCCTATATCTATTTTAAATTATATACTCTTTGAGTGTGGAATACGGTTAATGAGAATTCTTCCATTATTTCTATTTTGCTTCTTCTTTCTAATTTCTCTCTGCAAATGTATGTAGTATTTTCTAGCTAGATCTATTTTGTGCAGGTTCAACACATTTACAATCTAAATAGTTTTGCACAGGTTCAGGGGTTAGAATAAATTCCAGAACTCTTCCTTTGGATTCTTAACTCAGAATAAGCTTAACATTTAATTATCTATTAATGTTACAACAGATTGACCATCTTTAATTCCTTTAAAGAATTGGAGAAAAGTAAATGAACTCTTATTTATGGAAGAATAAGTTAAGGTCTTCCTTGAAATTTCTTTAATGGATATGTGAGCTGTCAAATTTTTATTTATTTCCCTTGTTGTTTTTCTTAGTTTTATAAATGGGTACATGTTGAAGGGTAGCAGTTTAAATTATTGAATTGTTTAAGCATGGCTGATCTACTTTTAATTCTTAGTTGGATATGTAAATTAACACGATGTCCTTACGTGACGAGTGATGATTGATCTTCTTATCGATCCCTTAGACATGAGTTTAGATTAGACTCGTTGATTGTAACTACCCCTATGATTCTTAATTTTTATATAGCACTGACTCATACGAATTTCACTTAATCATTGCCTAAAGGATGGACTTAGTAGATTAGATTAGACCCGGCACTATGATGAAATATCTTGATGTTAAATGATGATTTTCCTTATGAAGCAAATTGAGAGATTTAGGGTTTATGTTGCGATGCATAATTATTAAAATAATGCATTGGTTATGGGATTTTGTTTATTGTGTTAATGCGTTGATATATGTATCGTTATTCTCTGCAATGTTGTACCAATTTATGTCGTGCAGGTTGTTAATGTGTTAATATTGTTCATTAATATGTCGTATGAGGTTCTAGTGTTTTCATTATTATTTGTAATGTATATTTCCTAATGAAACAAAAAAAAAAATTGGTTGGCGTAATGAAGGGCTATTACATATGGTATTAGAGAAGGTTCAACCCCGCGACTTGGGATCATTACATCCTCCACTGTATGAAATATTGATTATGATTTGTCCCTAATTAAATTTACATTCTATTCATGCAGGTAATCATGGTTAGAGGATGTCGCGGATGCAGATGATGTGGTGTTAGGGGAGGAGGCACGATGCCTCCTATAGCATCCATGCCAGAGGGGTCTAACCCCCAAGGAGAAGAACAAGTCATCGGATAGGAATAGATAGTTCTAGGGGATGTAGTTGGGTTGATGAGGTCCTTTCAAAGGATGTCAAAGGCCCCAGTTAGCCTTTTGTCTAGAGATGAGGCCCGAGTGCTTGTACCCCTGGAGGGTCTATAGCACGCCCCAGCCAGTACTCATAGAATTCACCAAGAAATTGAGAAGGTTAAGTTTTCTGAGTTCTTTGGTGCCACAGATGATGCAGTCACCGAGGTATGGTTGGAAAATATGCTGATGTGCTTTCCACTTCTTGACTATACCTCCAACATGAAGGTCTACATGGAGCTCTTTCAACTAAAGAGGATCACTCTGCTATGGTGTAAGATGCTCCTGGCATAAGTGAACATGGTCGTCGAAGACGTTTCATGGGAATTGTTTGAGGGGCAGTTCTGGGAGAGGTATTTGGCGGAGGAATTCATTGAGCATCAGGTCAATGATTTCAACGCCTTGTGATAGGGTGGTCATACAATGCTTGAGTACGAGGCCAATTTCATGGAGTTTCTTAGGTATGCTCCACATTTGAACATTGAGAAGCTTAAGGTCAACAAGTTCATGTTTGGCCTTAACGTCAGCATTCGTGTAAAAGTGAGGATTTTAATGCCTTAGACGTTACAAGATATTGTCCAAAAGTCCCTCATAGATGAGGAGGAGCTCATCAATGGGGATCATAGTAGGACTCCAGTGAGATTGACGAGGCAAGCGACATCTGGTGCGCAACAACTTCAAACACTAGACAGACATCCACCAGGGTATCAAGACACTTAGAGAGGATCCACATTCAGGACACCACGACAATTGACACCTTAGTATCAGACTCCTTACAAAGGACCACAACACCAGCAATAGTGTCATCCACAACAATAGTAGTATAGGCCTTTTCAATAGAACATGCCAGGGTTTTGGGCTAGTGGGTCTTCAGCTTCCAATTTGGGGACCAGGAGTACTAGGCTGAAGACCAGATGTTTGACATGCAGAGAGACACATTACCAACATGATTGTTTGGTTGAGAGGGCTAGATAAGTTGGGTCAGCCAAGAATACCACCGTAGGATATTTGGGAAAGGCCCATCGAATTAATGTAGCAGTGAACAACCTCCAGTCCAAGCACCAGTCTACTATTCTCGAGACATCAGGTACCATTGCTGACAAGACCTTTAGTATTTTGATATATCTAGGAGCTACAGAGAGATTTATTTCTGGTGGAGTGCTAAAAATAATTAAGGTAAAGGTAGTAGAACAGGATGAGTTCAGGTTCAAAGAAATGGATTCTAGAGACAAACAAAAGGTTGGAGGAAATGTTATGGGGTGTATCCTTAACCTGGAATATTTTGTCACAAAGAAAAACTTGTACGTCACGATATTAGGATCTTATGACGTCATGATCAGAATGGATTGGTTGGAATTGCATGAGGCGATACTCAACTATAAGAAGAAACGGTTGATTTTGGTCGAGGAAGAGGGTCTGAGACATGTGATTGTAGGAAGGAACTAGGGAGTTTCCCGAAGGTTCATCTCTTCCCTACAACTATGAAACAACATGCACAAGGGTGCAAGCTATATGTGATCCTTGCATTGAATGAAAAGGGCGTGGCATAAGGACTAGAAAACCTTTTGGTAGTACGAGAATTTGTGGACGTATTCCCATAGGAGTTACCAGGGTTGTCGTATGAGAGGGAATTGGAATTTACCATCGAACTAAAGCCAGGGATAGAACCGATAGCAAGAACGTCGTATCGAATGTCGAAACCCCAGTTATAGGAGTTTAAAATGCAACTGAAGGAGTTGTTGGACCTAGGACTTATACGTCCAACTGTGTAACCTTGGGGTGAACTTGTTATTTTCATACTAAAGAAGGATGGGTTGTGGAGGATCTTCATTAACTATCATCAATTGAACAAGGCAATGATCAAGAACTAGTATTCGTTGCCAAGAACAGATTATCTATTTGATCAGATGAAGGGTGTGAAGATGTTTTCGAAGATTGACTTGAGATCATGGTATCACCAGTTACGGATTAAGGAGGAAGATATTCCTAAGACCATGTTTAAGACAAGGTTTGGACATTACGAGTTTATTGTTTTACCTTTTTCACTGACAAACGCCCAAGGGGTATTCAAGAGCTTGATGAATGCGGTGTTCCACGAATACTTAGACAATGTTGTTCAAGTATTCATTGATGATATTTTGATATATTCTCGAATAATTGAAGAACATAATGAGCATTTGTGTTTGGTACAACAGTGTCTACGAGAAAACAAATTGTTTGGGAAACTTTCAAAATGCTCCTTTTATCAATCGAAGATTCATTATTTAGGGCGTGTTATCTCCGGTGAAGGTATCGTTGTAGATCCAACAAAGGTAGAGGTTATCATGGAGTGGAATGCGCTGAAGAATGTCCCATAAGTGGGTATCTTCATGGGTTTAGCAAGATATTATCGATGATACATCGAGGGTTTTTCTAAGATAACACATTTGATCACGAAATTGTAGAAGAAGAACAAGAAGTCTGTGTGGATCGAGAAATGCGCAGAAAATTTTTGAAGGATCAAGGAGATGTTAACGAAAACACCTATAGTAGAAGTCCTTGATATGGATGAGGAATTCTTGGTATGCACTGACACATCCAAGGAAGGCTTAGGTGGAGTCTTGATGCAAGACAGTCGGATGATCACTTACATCTCGAGAAAGTTAAGAAAGCATGAAGAGAACTACGTGATGCACGATTTGGATTTTTTATTCATCATGTATGCCCCAAGAGTGTGAAGACACTACTTGGTTGGATGGAAATTTGAACTAAAAACAGACTACTGTGGTTTACAACACATTTTTATGCAAAGCAACTTGAACGCGTGACAAAGTCGTTGGTCGGAACAACTTAGCGAGTATGATTTCTAGATTATCTACATAAAATGAACAATGAACATAGTGGTTGATGTGTTGAGTTAGAGACCACTCATATTTCCAGTGATACCACTTCAGATGAATATACGTGAAAATATTCTAAATTTTCAACGCGACGATCACTGGTATAGGGAGTTTAAGGAATTTATCGGGAAAAACACCATGTTGGTAGAAAAATTTGAGGGATTTACTGTGGACAATGACGGATTAATGAGATATAATAAATGGATTTACGTATCGCCTAATGATGACTTGATAAGTTTGATCTTAAATGAATCTCATATAATAGTGTACATGGCTCATCCAGGAGTCACGAAGTTGAGGGAAGACCTTAAACCCTTATTTTTTTAGAAAGGAATGAAGGTGGACATAGTCAACTACGTGGAGAGATGTCTAGAATGTTAGCAAGTGAAGGATGAACATAGACATCTGGAATGATTACTACAACCACACACTGTTTAAGAATCAAAATGGGAGGTCATTTAAATTGAATTCATCATCGGATTTCAACTGACGACAAGGAGGCACGACTCAATTTTCATGGTAGTTGACACTCTGATGAAGAGTGTGCATTTTATCTATGTCTGTATGATGTATCAGGCACTAGACATATCTAGAGTTTTCATCAGTGAGATTTTTAGGTTGCATGGTGTTCCTAAGAGGATCATATCCAATCAAGGATCGATGTTTACTGGATGATTTTTTACTAGTTTCCAAGAGGCCTTGGAAACCAAACTTAACATTTGTACCACATATCACCCCGAGATAGATGGGAAAATAGAAAGGACAAACCAAATCTTGGAGGACATGTTATGTGTGTACGTGATGCACCAACAAAAGTGTTGGGAGGAGTTCTTTCCACTGGTAGAGTTTGAATACAACAATAGTTATTAGAACACCATTAAGATGGCACCATTTGAGTTTCTTTACAGGCGACAATGTCAGATGCCTTTGAGTTGGGATCTACTTGAGGATAGGGTCCTGGTAGGACCAAAAGTGATCCAAGAAATGGAAGATAAAATGAAATCGACAAGAAAAAGGATCAAGGAAGCGCAGGATCGACATATGAGTTATTTCGATGTGCATCACACTGACCATAGTTATGAAGTTGGAGATCGAGTCTTCTTACGAGTGAAACCTCACAAGAGTTTGATCAAGTTTGGAAAGGGTGCTAAAATCTCTCCTAGGTTTGTGGGACTTTTCAAGGTTGTGGAAAGGAAGGGCCCATGGCCTATCGACTAGACTTTCATGATTCTTTGAGGTGTATGCACGTTGTTTTTCATCTATCGGTTTTGAGAAATTACGTTATTGTTCCTACACATGTGATTAACCTGAGTTCCTTCCAGGTATTAGATGAGGGTGCACTCACAACAAAGCCAATCTGCATTCTGTACCATCACATTCGATAGCTATGACATTGAGAAATTGATCAAGTCAAGGTCTAGTGGGACAATTATAGTCTGCACTCAGCTACATGGGAGGACACATATGACATGCTTCAACAATTTCCATTTTTGTTTGATAGATAGACGTTTAGATATTGTCAGATACTTTATTTATGAACTTGTATATTGTGAAACTTTCGGACGAAGTTTAAAATAAGAGGGGGTGTATGTAACATCCTTCTCTTGCACACACCTATTTTGACTTATTCTTTGAGGAAACTTGTGTGAAAGTGATCCGGTTCATTATATGATTGATTGTTCGCTTATGGATTATGATGATGTTGTGGATATGATGATATGTTATTTGATTATATATGTGTCAACATGTGTTATTGATTAGTTTCTCATGAGTCTTCAGGACTCTTGAATATTTAGGATGTTCATGGAAACGATGGACCTCCTTGGACTCTGGATAGAGTCAGGGAGTGGACTATTTATGGTTTGGGTATTTATGTTATTGCATATGTGACATATGGATGATATATTACGATGTTTTTATGGATCGCTGACATGTTTTGTTGATGGATGTAGGATGATGATATTTTGCTAATCAGGCTCACATTTGGAGTAAAGGGGCCATGCACGACTACCAGATATATTGAGAGCGAGGTGTGGCAGCAACTCTGCCACAACCTACTAGCACTCCCGGCGTGGCTCGAAATGTAGGTTAACGATTACCTATTTCAAGAGATCCAGTATGTCATCAGGGAAAATTGAGACATTTAGTCATGAATATTCTAAGGGGTTCGCAATAAGACAGGGTCCTTATTCCTTAGAGTCCCTTAGTCTCCCACAAGGTTTCCTGACGGAGTTTTGACTCCAAGGGTTAGACATCTACCAAAATCAGTCAAAATATGAATGGCACCCTTGGAGCACATAGTAAATCTTGAAGGTCACGTCGCATAAATGAAACATGAATAAAGACGAGTGTCACCCTTGGAGCATGAACTGCATCTTGAAGGGCACGTCACAATGTTTATGTTGATTAAGGTTGGTTTTCATTGATGTCAACCCTTGAAGAAAGCCTCGTAGTAGAAAGGTTTGGGTAATGGACCCAATATTGTTTGATGTAAATATGACTCATTATTGTTTTTTTATTGTTGATAAGAAGTAAATATGGATGAACTCCAAAGTGGTCCCGTTATGGTGAAAGCCCTCATGGGAAGACACTTTTTGGAGTAAGAGAACCCATGCTTAATTGTGGAATAATGAGATGAATGAAAGTGAATTTGTCAAGGAAAATATCCTAGATGGATAGTGCTTGTCATTTCATTTCTGGTGGTCTGTGGAACATCACATAATTCCTCATGGTTAGAGCGTTATGGCCATGAGAAGTTGGAGACCCCAGGTTTGGGTAATGGACCCAAGTTTGTTTGATGCGTAATAGTATGAGTTATGATATATTTTCAGATAACACTATTCTATATGGATATTACATGTCATGTCATTTCTGGTGGTATGTAGAACGTCACATAACTCCTCACGGTTTGAGAGTTATGGCCTTACGAAGTTGGAGGACTCTCATATGTCATCTAGAAGCCCCAAAAGGTCAAAGTAATCAAAGTGGTTTAAGATATTTTTAAAGGTAAATAATAAACTGAAGTGATGAGTGTATTATAATTCAAAGTGAATGCAAAATAAATAATTTCAATAATAATTTTAATGGAGAGATTAGAAGTGGACCCAACTCTAAAATAAGGAAAGTGGGCCAAGTGACCTAGAAAATGTTTTTAAGGAAGCTACTTGGAGAGTATAAATAAGAGGTAAGGCTCTCTCATTTGAATCAGACTTGAGAATATTGAATTTCTATAGGTTTCTGAGGTAACCAAATGATATCTAAGCTGGAATTATTAGGAAAGTAAAGAAAAGAAGGCCAAAATGCAAGGAAGGATAAATTCTTTTAATGTTTCTTTCTAAGGTATGTTATTTACAAGTCATCTCACCATTTTCCCTATAACTTTTTTTATATAATGATTCAAATCTTGAAATTTCTATGCAAGTGATAAAGAATATCCAAGTATCTGTGGTAAAAAATTCATCTTGTGGGTCGTTGCATTTTTGGAGTTACACTCCGTGGAAAATAGGATTTGTGGCCAGTCTGGAAACTAGTCAAAATCAGGAGTTACGGGTAAAAACATCATAACTTATTCATAGCAGATCCAAATTCAGTGAGACAAAATGTGTTAGTTAGGGTATAGTATGTAGTATTCTTTTTAACAGTTTCACATCAATTCATCAAACATTTTTTGCGGTGCATTCTCTACAAGGTTTCTCTCTAGAATAAGCCAGATTTCAGCAAGGTATGCCATTTTTTCTATAACTTCTTTTCTGAGAGGTTCCAAGTAGTGAAACCTGCAAGAATTGCATAAACACACAGAAGAACATTTTATATCAGTTTCAGATATTTATACATTACAAGTTCAAAGTTATGATTACTTCAAGTTAGGGTTGTTGACTAATCCAAAACTAGGCATGTGAGACTAAAAACAAGTTTGATGAAAATGCTAGTCTCTTGTTTTTAAAGTTAAGGAAGGTTTGCAGGAATGTGATCATATACAATAGGTCTATTACAGAGCTACAAATAATATTCATATGGGGTGGAATCACGAAGGTGGGTTACACTTTCGTGACAATCTGGTCTCCAAAATTTTGAAAAACCTTTTTTCGGCCGAACTAAAAATATTTTTCAGCCGAAAGATATTATTTTCGGCCGAACTATTTTTCGGCCGAAAAAATAAATGTCAAATCGAACGGAGCAATAACCGTGCCCTTTATTTGCGTGTAGAAATTTGGTCAGCCGAATATTTTCTTTCCGGCAATAAGTTTTGGGCCGAAAGATAGTTCGGCCGAAACATTGTTCGGCTGAAAAATAGTTTGTCCGAACTATATTGCGGCCGAACTATCGTTCATTTGAACTATCTTTCAGCCAAAATATGGTTTATATATTAGCCACACATTGAATTTGCAATGTTTAGAATTTTTTTTTGGCATATTCATTCTGTGTCGCGAGAGATCTGTGTCGCTCTGTGAGAGCTCTATGTCACTCCGTGAGAACTCTGTGTCGCTCTGTGTTGCTCTGTGAGAGCTCTGTGTCACTCTGTGAGAGATCTGTGTCGTGAGCGCAGTGGTCGTGGTCACAGGGGTCATGGGCGTCGAGGTCGCAGGGGTCGTGGGCGTCGTGGGCGCCGAGGTCACAGGGGTCATGGGCGTCGAGGTCGCAGGGGTCGTGGAGAGGTCATGAGCGCCAGGGATAGGTAAGTTATTCTCACCCTGATTTTCAGAGTTTATATTTAACAAACCATGATTTTCAAAGTTTATAAATTTAAAAATCTGTTTATATGAAGGGAATGATTCTGGTATTAGTAAAGAAGAGGGTTGATATGTTTATAAATTTAAACATATTTTTCACAATTGAAAATAATTATTGATTGCAATGTAGGCTTATATTGTTTATAAATTTTGATTTCTTTTTTGTAAACGAGAATTGTTTATTCTAATGCAGGTTTGTAAATTCAACTTATGAAATCTGGTTATGTTCACATAAATTAGGTTGTTTCCATTTTGGCTATAAAATTATTACAACTTGTGATGTATAGTTGTTTTCTTTGAAAACAAAGTTGACGATGATTACATACAGTGGCATCATGTGAAGCTGGATTGCCAATTTATATAATTTAAAGGTCTTTCTCACACCTATAATTTTTCCACCCGATGATAGGTGTAAAATTTTCTGAATGGCTATAGTCCATCAATCCTTTTCTTATACACGAGTTATGTCGAGCAATCATTCTGATTCTTCGACCAAATCTAGTAGATAATTATTTTTCGGTCGATACATTTGCACAGACTGAATAAATCATCTTTCATTTCTGTCGTTTGCGACGAAGTTTAATACATTCTCTGTAGAAAAAATTGGCCTGATTATCTTTGTCCTTTAATAGGCGCCACTCACACCGAAGTACCTATTTATAACAGAGGAATGCCTGTCATTTCAATCTCCAACTAAAACAACCAACGACACCACATGATATTGCAAGATGAATGAAAGGGACTGCAGGTTTTATAAAATTTCAAAAATGTGTTTTTAAACCGATGGAATTTAACATTATAGAGATGAAAGGAAACGTATTTTATAAAATTTTAAAAATTATCAAAATCAGGAAGACCGACCACACTACTCTGGGAGAAATTCCACAACATCTCACATCTCAGCTTGCATTCATTGATAAAGAAAGCTTCTTGGTGAAGCCACTCAAAGTGTATCTCTAGATTAATCTGAGTCTGTTATTCCATCTCCATCTTATAATAGCGTATATCTATATTTTCAATAATACATACTTTAAATTAATCTGGATCTGTTATTCCATCCCTATCTTATAATAGACTTTTCTTCTTCCTGGTA
>ML785463.1:165268-197156 GCA_009831015.1 Picea engelmannii
AAGGAAAGTGAATTTGTCAAGGAAAATATCCTAGATGGATAGTGCTTGTCATGTCATTTCTGGTGGTATGTGGAACGTCACATAAATCCTCATGGTTAGAGAGTTATGGCCATGAAAAGTTAGAGACCCCAGGTTTGGGTAATGGACCCAAGTTTGTTTGATGGGTAACAGTATGAGTTATGATATATTTTTATATAATACTATTCTATATGGATATTACATGTCATTCCATTTCTGGTGGTATGTAGAATGTCACATAACTCCTCATGGTTTGAGAGTTATGGTCTTACGAAGTTGGAGGACTCTCATATGTCATCTAGAAGCCCCAAAAGGTCAAAGTAATCAAAGTGGTTTAAGAGATTTTAAAAGGTAAATAATAAAGTGAAGTGATGAGTGTACTATAATTCAAAGTGAATACAAAAAAAATAATTTCAATAATAAATTTAATAGAGAAATTAGAAGTGGACCCAACCCTAAAATAAGGAAAGTGGGCCAAGTGACCTAGAAGATGTTTTTATGGAAGCTACTTGGAGAGTATAAATAAGAGGTAACGCTCTCTTATTTGAGTCAGACTTGTGAATATTGAATATATATAGGTGTCTTAGGTAACCAAATGATATTTAAGCTTAAATTCTAAGGAAAGTGAAGAAAAGAAGACTGAAATGCAAGGAAGGATAAATTCATTTAATGGTGCTTTCTAAGGTATGTTATTTATAGGTCATCTCACCATTGTTGCTATAACATTTTTTCTATAATGATTAAGATCCTGAAATTGCTATGAAAGTGAGAAAACATAACCAAGTATATGTGGTATAACATTCATCTTGTGGGTCGTTGTATTTTGGGAGTTACACTCTGTAGAAAATAGGGTTTGTGGCCAGTCCTAAAACTAGTCAAAATCAGGTGTTTAAGGTAAAAACGTCATAAATTATTCATAAAAGATCTCAATTCAGTGAGACCAAACATGTTGGTTAGGGTAAAATATTTAGTATTCTTTGTAATAGTTTCATATGAATTCATCAAATAGTTTGTGCAGGGCACGCTCTACAAGGTCACTCTCTAGAATAAGCCATAATTTAGCAAGGTATGCCATTTTTTCTATAACTCCTTTTCTGAGAGGCCCCAAGTAGTGACACTTGGGGGAATTGCATAAAACACACTGACGAACATTGTGTATCAGTTACAGATCTTTATATATTTTAGGTTCAATTTTATGATTACTTCAAGTTAGGGTTGTTGACTAATCCAAAACTAGGCATGTGAGACTAAAGAAAAGTTTGATGAAAATTCTAGTCTCTTGTTTTTAAAGTTAAGGAAGGTTTGCAGGAATGTGATCATATACAATAGGTCTATTATAGATATACAAATTAGATTTGGATGATGAAATTGATGAGGGCTTTCGTTTGTGGTACATGTTGAGTACATGGTTGAGACAAGTAGTTGATGAGTTTGTGCACATACATGAGGTGTATAGTTGATGACGTTGGTACATATTGATCAGCCATAGTTGATGAGTAGTTGACACATGATTGGTACATACTTTGTACATGGTTGGATGAACTTATTTATGGTACAGGTTGATTACAGGTTGGTGCATGGTTGATGCACTTGTTTATGGTACAGGTTGATTACAGGTTGAGGTACAAGTTGATGCACGGTTGATGCATGGTTCAGATTTATTGGTGCAAGTTTACAACGATATATCTCACAGTGATAATGTGACAGTGATTCCATCATTCTACTTCTACTTCAAGGTGGCAGGATGGGGCAAGGACAGGTGGTTGTAGCCACCTTTCGGTCGTAGCCGAAGAACATTGGGGGTTGTAGCCTCCTTTTGGTTGTAGCTAGACAATTGGAGAGTTGGATCTTCCCTAAAGTTGTATCTCGAGAAACTAGGGGGTTGGAGCCTCCTTCCAGTTGCAGCTGGAAAACAAAGGAAGTTGGTGCTTCCAATGAATGTAATTCTTCAAGACATATAAGAAAAAACATTTCGTGGTTTTCTCCCAATCTGGGTTTCCACGTAAAACACCGGTGTACTATGTATGTGTTTGATTGTTTATTTCTTACTGCTCATTATTGGATAATAATTCTACATTGATATAACATTTGAAGAAAATGGATTACAATTACGCTATTACGGATTCAACCCCCCTCTCAGTAATCCAGTAGTTTAAACACAGCTGAGTTAGTGAACCTAGGTGCCTAGAAATTTTTTATCTTACCTTGACATGGTCAGCCTTAAATTAATTACGTATGAGTAAATTTTATTAATTTTAATTTCTCCCTTTAAAAAAAAAACAAATATTTGCTAAGCCTAGTTGAATGTAAAACCTAGGTATAAGTAGGATATGAGGACTAAAAATTAATTAAACAATTAATAAAGGGGGGGATGAAGAAAATAAAAGGGGGAAAATTAAATTTAGAATTTAAAGGGGGATTATATTATCTAAAAATTTAATTGATGTCCATGTGCAAAACTTGCTAGATTCAAACTTAGATAAAAAGAGGAAATTTAAATGCAAAAGGAATGCAGAACATAGAAATGAATCTAGTCTAGAGAACTTTCCTAAAATGAACTCAACAAAGCTTTAAGAAGGGTGTCAGTCATTAAAGGAAATTGAGGGAATAAATGGACAACAAGGAACGTTTTTAGGAATGCTTTTAGGTGGTTGAGGGAAATTGGAAATTTAGTTTAATTAATTAAATGAAATTATGGTGCAACTAAGGGATTGGCTGATAAGTGTATAGGAAAGAATATTTCCTAATTAATTTTTAATAAAACTAATGTAATGTGAAAATGGAAAGGTCACTAAGAGAAGTCTATAAAATAAATGGTAGAGAAGATATATGGATTACTTTTTGAAAGTGTAAGGTTATGCTATTGGATTTTTCTTGACTAATTTTTCTTATGGGAGTTGGGATACCTAGCTCTAATACACAGTGGTAGATCGACCTTGCAAGGTGGGTTGGGTGATAGATTATTATATGGTTGTGTTCTTGGCCCCTTTGTGGCTCAGAGGGCTCAGGGGGGAGAAGTGTACCCCTAGCATTGACTGGGAGGTATTGCTGAGGTCTCAACAATTAGCAAGAAAGGAGATGGATGGAGCACAAGCACATGACAACAAATACAGAATCTTCGCCCTTCGGTTACGGTACACATGTCTAAAAGTTTTTGTTGTAAATTAGTTAAATGATGTATGTGTGGAAATTATATGTTTATGGAGTTCTAATGGTTTTCTAGTATAGTTAGGCAAGATTTTCAATGTGGTTAGATGAAGGATTCAAACAGATTGCCCCTCTTGATTGAATTTCATTCATTGTCTCCTAACCATTACCCTGTTTTAAATTTAAATGTTTGACCTATGAATGTAACATTTGTCTACTACGTTGAGGAAACGATATGGCTCTGCACCCTCACACCCAAACTAGTTTTTATTTTAGCTATCTTCCCATGTAAATTTGATCATCCTCTCTTTTTGTTTTGTTGTGTCCATCTCTTTTTTTTCCCTGCATAATCTAGGGATTTTCCTCCTTGAAGTTTTAAGTTGTGTATCCACCCCTATGTTGTTGAATATGACCAGGGTGTTTCCCATTGTGTTTAATCCCTAGTGTCCATTCTTCTGAGCGTTTTTGTGTGTATCTTCCCAGTATTGGAGCAAATCGAATGGAGAAAATAGTCCAATGATTTCTCTCCTCACCTGGGCATTTGCATTAATTTTGTGTGTGCCTTGCTCCCTCTTTCGCCTAACATTCGATTGATGTCTTGCGTCTTAGTTTGGGAAAATTCCTTTCATCCCTTTATCCTCTGTGTTATTGAAGGACATCCAGGAACAACCCACATGAAATTTTTCCCCTCACCTCTGTGTTTTCGCCAACCCTAAACCCTTCATGTTCTTGCCTTTGTTCACTGAAGTTTTGGGGGGCTTACGCTTCCTAAGCATGTAAGTTGATGGAACTGTCAATTGGCTAAGATCTGTATAAGATTGTGACTCAATGATGGCAGTTATTCCCATGTTGTTTTAGAATACAAACCCAAAGTTTACTTGAGCGTTATGTTCTGAATTATGTTTAATTTCTAAGTTATTTTTTCTAATTGTTTAGTTCCTATGGAACTAATTTGTGGTTATAGATTTAGTTCGACATTCCTAAGAACCTTTGCATTGTTTATTGTCCCTTCCTTCAGGATTAACCCTTCCTCAAGCTATTTGTTGCTTGTAATATATTTCATTTTCTTTCAGAATTTTTTTATGTTTCAATGTCTGGACCAAGGGTCGTTTCAGGTGCCAGATCCAGGACCAGATGGAGAGTTGGATTAGGAGGTGCATCATTTAATGACTGAATTGTGGTGTGAAACTCTTTCTTTGTGTCTCTATCCTTAGTTCCTTGGGTAGAGTTGGGTTGGGAAAATCTAGTGAAATTTAACCCTTGCGAGCCCTTTCTCTTTTGATTTTTCACAAGTTGATTTATGTTTTTGTTCCCATGTCCTATACAGTTATGAAGATATTTTTTTTCTTAAGGAAATCTATATTCATTCCTTAGTATTGTTGATAATTTGATTTTATATTTGTTCTATTGTTAGGGAGATTTGTGTTTATTTATTAACTCAATCACTTGTGGTGCAAGCTTGAACTTGCAGCTTTATGTGAACTTTAAATTCACCTTGTATACATTTCCTTCCTGGCGATTTTATTTCTTGATTTTTTTCTGAGTTGGAAATTAGTCTCACCTAGCTTTTGTCTTCAAAATTTTCTAAGGTTCATGAATAACTTTATTTTTGGGTGTAATCCTCCAGGGTTTACCTCGGTGTTTCTCTAAAAAATTTGACAATAACCCTTCCTTCCTCGTTGGAAATTTTTTATCCATCATTTACCTTCCGCCTTGGAAACTTATATCTCTGTATGTTGATTGTCAAAACTTTGTGTTGGAATCCCATGATTGTTGAATATTTCAATGTCAATAAAGTATCATTTTGTTTTTCTTGTTGCTAAGTAACATTCAATGTGGAGGAATTACTGGAAAATTATGTATGCACTACACCTCATGATTTCATTTTTATGCTTGCCAGAAATTTTTAAATCCATTTTAATTTCTATAAGAATCTCAGGTATGTTCATCTAAGCCACTTCCTTGGCACTCCTTAAGGTCTTATTTTAAGACTTGAACACTTGGATTGATGTTCCCTTACCTTTGATCTCTTCCTTTTCGGTTGCAACTCATACCCACATCGATTTCTTACTGCATGTATTCTTTTATTCAAAAATTTTGTTATCAGAAATTCCTCTATAATAGGGTCCGAATGGAAGACCGGATGAAGGTCCAGATGGAAGATTGGATGAAGGTACGGATTGAGGATAGGATTAAGGTTCGATTGAAAATCTAAATCATTTTTCACAGGTTCGGGGGTTGGAATAAATTCCAGAACTCTTCCTTTGGATTCTTAACTCGGAATGAGTTTAACATTTAATTATCTATTAATGTTACAATAGATTGATCATTTTTAATTCCTTTAATGAATTTGAGAAAAGTTAATGCACTCTTATTGATGGAAGAATAAGTTAAGGTCTTCCTTGAAATTTCTTTAATGGATATGTAAGCTGTCAAATTTTTATTTATTTCCCTCGTTGATTTTCTTAGTTTTATAAATGGCTACATGTTGAAGGGTACCAGGTTAAATTACTGAATTGTTTAAGCATGTTGATATACTGTTAATGCTTAGTTGGATATGTAAAGTAAGATGATTTCCTTACGTGACAGGTGATGATTGATCTTCTTATGGATCCCTTAGACATGAGTTTATCTTAGACTCGTTGATTGTAATTACCCTTATGATTCTTAATTTTTATATAGTGTTGCCTCATACGAATTTCACATAAACATTGCGTGAAGGATGGATTGAGTAGATTATATTAGACCCAACACTATGATGAAATATCTTGATGTTAACTGATAATTTTTTTTATGAGGCGAATCGAGCGATTTATGGTTTATGGTGTGATGCGTCATTATTAAAAGAATGCATTGGTTATGGGTTGTTGTTTATTGTGTTAATGCATCGAAATATGTATTGTTATTCTTTGCAATTTTGTGCCAGCTTATGTCATGTAGGTTGTTAATGTGTTAGTATTGTCCATTAATACATTGGATGAGGTGTTAGTGTTATCATTATTATTTGTAATGTATATTTCCTAATGCAACAAAAAAAAAGAATTGGTTGTCGTAAGGGAGGGTCGTTACAATGTTAGAAAGATTCAAGTTGAGGGGACACAAACTATGATATCTATGTTGGTGTTCAAACATTTCCTTCAAGAATTTAAGATCATACATTGTCATGGAGAATTGGTGTTTTGGCATCTTTTCAAATCATTAGTCAACAATGTCGAATAATTTGTTGATTATAAAATCTATTTGAACAATAAATTTTATTATTATTATTATTATAAATATAAAGGGAGTTTAGCAAAAAGTAGGTTAAATAATTAAGACCTTGATAATAAAAATTGACTAAAACAAAATTTATACTAAATTTTTTCTATTTTGAATAGTTAAAATAAAGTTAAATAAAATAAAATTATTTGATAATTTTTTTCATAATTTTTGTTTTCAATAACTTTGTAATTCTAAACTACATTTTAATAATAAATGTATTAAATATTTTTATTTTGTTTTGTTAATTTGTCCGATAGTGACTTTTCACTCTGTTACCCGACTTTTCTACACCTTGAAACGTATTAAATAAATGATTAAAATGATATAAAACTAATAATAATAGATTTGTTCTAGAAAAGACCAAGTTTGAGAGATTTCACTTTGTTTTACTTTTGTGGTTGTACTTGTGTTTAAGTGTGAAAAAAAAAAACCAAATCAAATAAATAAATAAATAATTAATTAATAATGAACCTTATTATTACAAACACAATATTTGGATATTTCCAACTTTTCAACTTGCCATCCTGCATTAAAAATGTATATGAGATGTGTCCTAGGAAAAATAGTTAGATGATTAGGTATTTGAAAACTATTGAAATTAGAAGTTAATGATTAGTTGTTTGGTATAAAAAATGTCTTATAATTTAGTGATTGTAACTGTTATTATCTTCGAAATAATATATTTTTGGAATGTTTAAGATTAAGTAACAATACTAGCATATGATAACACTTAGTAAAATGTAAATTTATGTTTTTGTAAAATGTGAAAATGGAATGGTGAGTAATTTTTTTATATAATTTAGTAATAATAATAATAAAAATAATTGAATTTAAAATTGTATTTTTTAATATTAATTTAATTTAAAATTTTAATTTCATTTAATACTATAACTTAATTAAAGTTATAATTTATTTTTTTAATGAAATAATAAATTAATTTTATATGATAAATTAATAAATTTATTATTTAATTTCCCTCATGGGGTGACAATTGTAAGGGATGGTAACTCTCGTGTGGAGATACAGCCATCCATGCGTCATCATAATGGTCATTGCCGCACCCCCATTTGTACATCGGTCAACATAAATTTGGATGTGGGCCGATATACACGGTAGTTACACTAAGAAGTTGATACTTAGTGTAGTGGGATGATACTTCAAGAAATGGAGGTATGGAAAAGAGGTTATGTGGCAGGAGTGATGCAACATCAGATGAGATGACGTTCATGACGTACCTAGCCAGTGCAGAGGCGATAATGAGAAGGAGAGGAAGGAGTTGGGCTCGTGGGAGAAGGAACAATTTCGTTACTCATGATAAGAGGAGGAGGCGAGGAAGGGAATCGAGGAGGAAGTTGACGCCCAATGTTAATGGAGGCATCCAACTAGTTTGTACAAAGTAATGTTAAATTTGGGTCTCCATCTTCGATCTTCCAAATACAGGTCCTCGAATTAGTGGTGTTGATTCTGGGAAAGAAGGTTTTCGGTCCAGAGGTGTTCCACCACCCTAGTTTGCCCACTTCATGAAGGGTTACAACTCGACAAATGGCTATGGGAAGCCTAGGAAGAAGAGAAGGAATGGGGATTTGCAAATTCTTATAGACCTGATGGAAAGAACCATAGCACTGAGAGTTGCTAGAGTGGAAAGCAACATTGTCTATATTCTCTACTCAGAAGTGGAAAAGTGGGTCACGACCAACATTTAGGAGGCGGTTCTCAAGAAGCGTAAGAGAACCTCATATTAGGAAATTCTAGTGGAATCCAAGGACTAGGTTAGAGACCCAGGGCAGTTCGAACTCAGGACACTAAAAATTTCCACTTTGGTCCAACATATTGGACAACCAAGGCCATGGTGGCCCATGTAGTGGCTTAGCAGCTGGAAGAAAATAGAGCCACCCTACAAGCCATGTAGATTCTTAGGAAAATTTTTAGATTTTTGTAAACTAGAGGAGACAACCACCTAGGAAGGGACCAGGGAGTTCCCTATTCAGTTGGAGGATGACCAGCTGAATCCTCGCAAGTGTCCTATAGAGGAAGTAGTTTTGGAGGAGGGAAACTAGGCCACAAAATGACGAATTCGGTCTCAGGCTCTCTTATGTACCCCTCTTTTTGAATGGTCTCGGTGTTTTGTTTCTTGGAAGTCTTGTCAGACCAAATATAGTATAAGTAAAGATAAATTGATATACTCTAAAATATGACTCGACAAACTATACTCTAATTTTATATATATATCCTAATTTTCTTTTTTTAATTGATTATGTAATTTAAAAAATGTACATGTTCTATCTCCCCTCATTTTAATAATGTATTTCTTCTTTCAACTCATACAAAAACTCACTATACTTCTCGTTGTGTTCCCATTCATTATAGTACCAAGTATCATTTCCCACATAAATTAAACTTATAATTTATTAAATATAAAGAAATATGAAATGAGGTAATTCATAATTATATTAATGGTATATAATTTATGCAATCTTATAATTATATTAATTATATATAATTTTGTATCAACTCAATCTTATAAAATAAGTTTATATAAAACTTTCCCCAATTTATATACCAAGTATTATGCATGATGATAGATATAAAATATATTTATTTAAATTTTTTTGTTTTTATATTTTATATTTTTTAATTAAAATATATAAAATAATGTGATATTCATATTGAAAATACAAATTATGTGATTTAAAAAAAAAACATATTTTAAAATTATAATAAAATAAGGGTAATGATAAAGTAGTTAGTTCTCCCTTATTAGTCTATGTCGTAGGTATAGAGGGACTATAGTGATCGATAAATCATTACCTAGTAATAAATTGTGCATTGACCAGAAATATTTCCATATTGTCTATTGTTGGAACAAGGGAAGTGAAAATATCGATTTTTATATAATAAAATTATCATTTTTGTCAAGATCTGATTGGACAATGGATTGGAGGTCTTATTACCTCCTTAGCTATTCCCAATGTGAAATATGTTGGCATATCCAAAGTATTTGTTCTTTTTGAATCATATATTTTATTATGCATTGGTCGAAGGTGGATTAATACTAGCATTAGATCGAATGTTTCCCTTAGCATTTTGTGCTGGGTAGAATACATTCTCTACCAAATTACTATGTGTGATTTTTTCTTTATTGTTGCGTGCTTCAAGAGAACAGGCCTTCCACGCTGCATATTTCCTTAAATGCTTGCACAGGCCTATGCCCTTCGACGATCCTGAAAGTCTTAATTGTTTACCTAACAGCTCTGGCAGTTTTAAATGTTTATTGTACAGATGCGTTGCAACACAATTTCATTCATGGTTGACATCACTATTGGAGTGGTTGATCCTTGTTCATTGCTTCATTCCATGATTCTGGTTCTTGCTTGATTCAACTTTACAAAGTTGAGGTCCTGCACTTACAGTTCAAACTCTTGGTGGTTGTTCATTGGTTTGTTTCTCTTCAACTTTGCAAGTTGTTGGACCTGTTGTTGCAGTTTGCAGTTTTTAGGGATAAGCTCTGGTCATCCTTTGTTGACAGGTAAGTTTCCCTGTTGTTGTTGTTTTTCAATGGTGGGAGTCCCTGCCTCGAAATTCTGTTGCAGACCATCTTCGTCTGTTCTCTTGGTTTATGTTCCTAGAAAGCATGTGTCTTCATATGCGGGTTGTCGCATCATAGCTTTTCCAAAAATTGCAATGCAAAGGGATTTACGAAATGTGGTTGGGAGCTATCAGAAGAGGGAACCATCGGGCAGCGTGTAGATGCAGGGTATGCTTTTATTCTGTGGGTCGAAAAACTGTGTCTACCTATTCTCTTTCTACTGATTAAAGTTATGGTTTTATTTATTTGCATTCCTTCTCCTGTTTGGTTCAGTTTTCAATGTCGATCTATCTTCTTCTCATTTGCTATGGGGACTAGGGGGGATTCAAGTTTAGAAGAAGAAGGTTGAAAGATACATATGGGGATTGGTACCCTATTTTGCTTTCCTTTTTTATTTTTCTACCTCTTAGAAACTGAAAGTATGTAGAAAATAGCTTGAAAATGACAGTTGAAGAGATGAAATAAGTAATAGATTTTGAGTCGTATGAAATAGATACACAGTCCATTATACATGACAACATTGACGTATTTTTTCATAGAAATTAGATTTTTAGATTGGATGCATTCTCGTATACTGTTGGGGATTGCCTTTTCGATACATTCCAGGCTCTATTGCATTTCCACTATTTGTCGACTGAGTTGCGCAATGGATTGATATATTATTTCTTGACCTATTTTAAAAATGGCGATGCTGAGGCTTTGCAGTCATATGAGTACGAGCTAGAATCTGATTTTTTTCGGCAGTTGCATGGAATACATGATGTCACTACGTATTTTTCAAGGATGCGGTTGTCTACATCTCCAGTTCTGCCTACACATGAGAGGGGACTTTGGGGAGATACATTTTGTATGCAGTGGTTGTCTAAATGGATGAATATATCAGTTGGCATATAGTCATTGACAATAAAAACAAGATATCTACTATTCAACAAAACTGCATCTGACAATCCATATTGCATCTTGTTCCATGATGCCAATGCCCTCAGTGGAATTTATGAACCACTATTGTACAAAAAAATTTCCATATGCAATATAGAAGGTCCTCATATTTACTTGTTTGTTATTTGCAAATACCTTCAATCTCAATGGAAATGGATTTTGCATGGCATAAATTGCCATGGTTTACAGCTAGCAACAAATGTTGTCTCTAGTTGTGGAGATATTTTGTTCAATGCAATTTGTTGTTTGGTGGCAATGGGGTTCGATGTTCAGTCACTGCTTCTTTACACTTTATAGTCGTTTTGCAATGCGATTATAGGCGGCAGCCAACAAGCTTTTAGGTGCTTGCATCAACACCATTGCCCATTCCTTGTAGAAAATATGTCGGCAGTTGGAAATTGGCAGAAATAACTTGTGAACATGACACTTCCATATGAAAAAGGGAATATGGAGGGTTGCAGATTATGTTTACAATGGTTGTCTATGATATTCAGGGTGAATATCCAGGTGTGGTCGCCCTTGCCAAATGGAACTTTCCATTCCTGGGTTACTGATTCAAATTATGATCGAACAATTGACATCCTCTTGTTCAAAAAATATGCAACACATATCCATTATGAAACTTTGCTTGGAAATATCGATAGTTCAGGGTTGACTATCCATTCCATCCAAACGACATGGAATATGCATAGGCGTGGAATTCTTTTTAGTGAAAATGAAACTCCTATCGGTTGCGATATTGACAGACAGGGCTTGAACAAAAAAGACATGCATAAAATTCATGACAGTTGTGATGAGGCCATAGAGGGCTTAAACAAAAAATGTAGAGTAAGTTATCACAATTTGAAAAAAATTATTCGTCAAATTTGTCCGAATTGTGATAAGGCCATAGAGACCTTGAACAAAAAACATAAACTAGTTTCTCAGAAGTTGGGTGAGAGTGAAATTCATCCCAGTTGCCACTAGCTCATCCTTCCCTTGGGAAATAATCGTAGAGTAAGTTACCACAACTTGAAAAAGGTCATGCACGAGAGAAAAAAATACATTGCTACACTTCCTTTTAGAGAGAAACTCACATATCACAATGTAAAGAAATTTGTTCGTGCATAACAAAACATAAACAGGTGCGATCACATATCCCATAATGGTCATGCAACTATGCCATTTCATGGTCTACAAGCAACACCATGCAGTAGTAGCAATGAAAACTAGGAAACAGTTTCTACCGATACTTCCCTACGAAAGAAAAATGCAAGATAAAGCTACATGAAACAAATGAAAGACACTCCTTCCATTACATGTGCAATTTGTGAACAATTGAATTTAAAAAAAAATAGTAAGTCTTTCACTTCTGATTTACAAGAAGAATACCTCTGCTTGACAGTGCATGATAAGCCATTTTTCACTGGGAAAGTTTGTCTTCAATGAGAATGATTGCTTGAAAATGGAATACTACCACAGTTTGAAACCCCTGACCGAATAAGATGTAATACACCACTAACAGATGTAAGTGAACTTACAAAACTTAAGGAGAGAATTGTGTCTCTGCGAATTCCATTTGCTCAAATCAGACCTTGGGGCTATAAACGACCGCATATGGGCTTAACAGGATCAATTATTAATGTGTTTGTTCAGCTAGATGTTGTGCAAAAAGCATTCCACAATTCATTAACAACACAATTACAATCGCTATGGATCAGAAAAGATGCTTGCGATACAAAAATTCCTACCAGAAAGGAAAAGTGTGTGTGCATGTTCTTATGAAATCATTAGGGGAATTATGTTCCAGGGCCCTATACAAAGAAAAGAACATTTGTATAAATGGAGACTGGAATAGTGTTCTCACAGAAGAACATGGCAACTCTGCAGACACTCTTGAAAATCCTAGTGATTTTGATACAAGTGATGAATCGGAGAATGAAACACATGCTGAAACATTGGTGCATGGATTCACTGATTCACAGTGCATTTGTCACTTGCAACACAAAATTGTCAAAATTCCACCTGCTGAAATTTGTTCCTGCATAACAAAACATAAACAGATGCGATCGCATATCCCAGAATGGTCATGCAACAGTGTCAGTTCATGGTCTACAAGAAACACCATGCAGTAGTAGCAATGAAAACCAAGAAACAGTTTCTACGGATACTTCCCTACGAAAGAAAAATGCAAGATAGAACTACATGAAACAAATGAAAGACACTCCTTCCATTACATGTGCAATTTGTGAACAATTGAATTTTTCAAAAAATAGTAAGTTTTTCACGCCTGATTTACAAGCAGAATACCTCTTCTTGACAGTGCACAATAAACCATTTTCCAGTGAGAAAGTTTGTATTCCATGAAAATGATTCCTTGAAAATGGAATATTTCCACAGTTTGCAACCCCTGACCGAATAAGATGTAATACACCACTAACATATGTAAGTGCACCTACAAAACTTGAGAAGAGAATTGTGTCTCTGCGAATTTCATTGCTCAAATCAGACCGTGGGGCTATAAACGACCCCATATGGTCTTAACAGGATCAATTATTAATGTGTTTGTTCAACTAGATGTTGTGCAAAAAGCGTTGCCACAATTCATTAACAATACAATCACAATCGCTATGGATCTGAAAAGACGTTTTCGATACAAAATGCCTATTAGAAAGGAAAAGTGTGTGTGCATGTTCTTATGAAATCATTAAGAGAATTGTGTTCTAGGGCCCTATACAAAGCATAGACCATTTTTATAAATGGCAACTAGAATAGTGTTCTCGCAGAAGAACATGGAAACTCTCCAGACACTCTTGAAAATACTAGTGATTTTGATACAAGTGATGAATTGGAGAATGAAACACATGCTGAAACATTGGTGCATGGATTCACTGATTCACAGTGCATTTGTGACTTGCAACACAAAATTGTTGAAATTGCACCTGCCGAGGGGTAGCGTCCACTTGGAATATTCAAGGACAAATTCGTTGAGGAAATGAACTTTCCAACATTCTTCTATGGAGATCCGCATGGCACTGATATTACAGAACGATTCAATTATCATAAAGTAGTCTGATGGGAGTTGCTACATTCAAGCGGTTACTTCTCCTGTCACATAACAAATTTGTTTTTCAAAATAATGCGCATAATAATAGAACAAGTTATGTCATGCATGTGGGTCCGAATAAGAAAAGCCTAGTTACAAGGAAGAAAGTTGTTGTCCAAGGATGTGAAGTACAAAGTAAACCTAGAAAAAATTATGAAATCTGATATTGGATACATAGATTTCAAAAACATCCGCACCTCTCCTGACTATTTGCAACAAAACAAAAAAAATAAAATTCAATGATCTATCAATTGGGCCCACCAACATTTTCCGTCACATTTACAAGTGCAAAGCATTGTTGTGATCCATTGGTGGCTTCTGTGTCTAACTTGCATAGGAACAGGAAACGTAAAAAATAAACCAATACACTGGAAAATATCGACATTGACTACCTCATAACAAAAGACCCATTGACATTTACTCGCTGCTATAGACATATAATAAATGCTTTGAGACAATTGATATTCCATGATGAAACGTTTTTCGAAAAAATATCAGACTACTTTTTTGTCACTGAATTCTAGAATAGTGGAAATGAACATGACCACGCATTGGTATGGATAGAGGGTGCACCCTTCTATGGAGCTGATAACAATTCAGAGATCTAACAATTTGTGGATAAATACATAACATGCAACACATATCATTTGGATCCAGAACTTGCAAACGTCCATAGACATTACCATAGAAGAAGTTGTAGAAAATGAAAAAACTTGCATTGCAGATACAACTTTCCCGTGCCTCCAATGAGAGATAAAAAAATCATAGAGCTAGTTAGTTTAGAGGACAATGTTGTTGTTGAGAAATCTAAATCCTTGTTCACATTTCTAGAACAAGGAGGAGTTGACGAAATGATGAGATTTGATGCCTTCTTGACAAAGGTAAATCTATCAGAATATGAGTACATCCAAGCCATACAATGTACGCTTAGGCAACCAACACTTTTCCTTAAACGAAAACTCTCCCATATTTGGAACAATAGTTTCTCCAAGGACATGCCAGTTATGTGGAAATAAAATACAGATGCGCAGTACGTGCTGAATGCATATGCTGCAGCATCGTACTGTACCTCATATATGACGAAGATTGACAAATCTATGACAACTGCATTCAGAAAAATATGCAAAGAACATAAAAGAAGTCATATTGATGCCATACAAATGATATGCATACTTGACAATACATTTCTTAATCTTCAAAAAATGTCTGCTTAGCAAGCAGTTCACATTGCACTTTCCTTGCCTGTCACTTGTAGTTCAAGAAAATGTGTCTTCATAAACACATCTCCACTTGAAAAATAGACATTTGTGCTTAAACCACCGATTTTGCTGCAACAAGAGCCTGACAATTCAGAGGACATGGTATGTCGCTCTATTATTCATTATTATATGCAACGTCCATCTGTTATTAGGCATATCTACTTAGCAGAATTTGTATCGCATAACAAAAAAAATGGTGCACCCATATCAAAAAGAAAAAAACCCTTTGTGATACAGTTTGTCAAATACAATAAACATTGTGACTATGAAAACTATTGTAGAGAAAAAAAATTGTTGTACGTTCCATTCGATGAAAACAAAGACACATTGATACAAAACTTCTCTACATGGGAGGTTGCGTATGTTGCATCCGAGAGTATAGTGCACATCAATGAAGCTAGGTTTACCTACAATGTTAATCCAACATGGGGAGATCTAGAAGTTGCACTTAATGACCTAGAAAACCCTAGTGATCATGATGAGACATTTAGAAAACCAAAAACAACTACAGCTCCTTATGAGTCCTATGAATTACAAGCAGATTTGCCTCGTCCTCCAGTGGCTAGAAGTGAAAAACGTATCAATATTGGTTTTCAAGTTACAAAACATCATTTCCTAATTGAAAATAATGAGTACCATAGAATAATACATTTGTTGAATCATGAACAACAAACAATTCTAAAGGACATTGCTCTTAAAAAACACTTGAACATGAACAATCATGTGCACGTGTTCTTTACAGGTGGAGCAGGAACAGGCAATACATTCATAGAGAAATCATTGTTCCAAATTCTTAGATGAATATATGATTCAAACAATTCCTCTGATCCTATGAAACCAAAGGGCCTAATAGTTTCATACACAGGAAAAGTTGCATACAATGCTGGTGGAAAAACAATCCACTCTGCATTTTTAATGCCTTTTAACAAGTCACAGTTTCTTCCACTTAGCAAGGAAATGTTGGATACATTATCTAATCTTTACGAGGAAATCCAACTTGTCTTTATAGATGAAGCATATTTGATTCGGAGTCAGTTCTTGTATTCCATTGACAACCAACTAAGAAGCATAAAACATGTGCAGACGAAATACTTTGGAAACATTGACATGATATTTGTAAGTTTTAAAACTGTGAAGTAAAGCAATGCATATAGATTCTTAAGAAATACAGAAATTAATCAATGGCTCATACACAGAGTACACAAAGATTTAATACCGGAAACCCTCAACTAGGAAAACTTTTCTTATTTTCATTATATCGAATTCCACCATTCACCATACAATATATACAATGTTTTTAGGTATTCCGTAGATACCAAAACCCTAATCCCTTAATCTGGGATTAATTTACAAATTCGCTAAAAATAGAAAAATCCGTAGTTGTCGTATCTGATGCGCCCACACACACACACATGCAAAGAATATAACACATACCCAACATTCTCCCACTTGTTGTTTTCTTTGCATCTAGGTGTCCAGGGGATTATATAGTCAACAATCCAGGGCAACAATGCCCATTGTTACTCTACACCAGGAGAACTTTTCTGTGCTCATAGACTTTGTCAATGAATCTGCAACATTCTTCAAACTGTCAACCTTTTCTAGCAACACCTTCTTTTCCTAAACCATGTCTCTCACAAAGTGATACTGAACATCAATATGCTTTGTCTTCGAATGATAAGCTAGGTTCTTTTCCAGGAATATTGCACTCTGACTGTCACAATCTAATCTCACTGCTTGTTGTACCAAGCCAATACCTGAACACAATCTTTCTAACCATATTGCTTCCTTGCTTACATGTGTGGCTGCCATGTATTCAACTTTTGTAGTTGAGAGTGCCACTACAACCTGTCTTTTGCTCATCCAACTGATTGCTCCTCCAAATAGGTTAAACATGTACCCACTTGTAGATCTTCTACAATCCAAATCTCCAGCCCAGTCTGCATCAACAAATCCAGGTATGTCCACCACTTTGTCCAATCCCAACCTTCCTTGGTAGCACAATCCATAACTGGTGGTGCCATGAAGATACCTGAAGACCCTCTTTACTACTGTCCAATGCTCCTTCCCTAGTTTTTACATATACCTGCTCAAAACTCCCACTGCATGTGCAATGTATGGTCTAGTACAAACCATTGCATACATCAAACTGCCAACTGCATTGGCATATGGAACATGGGACATGTCCTCTTCTTCTTCCTATGTCTTGGGACATTGATCTGCAGACAAATTTACACCTATAGGAATAGGAATCTTGACCGGTTTACTTCCATGCATATTAAACCTCTGCAATATCATCTCAACATATTTTCTTTGATTCAACTAGAGTTTCCTGTTTGCACAACCTCTTTTAATCTCCATTCCCAGAATGAAGTTAGAAGCACCGAGATCGTTCATGTCAAATTTGGAGGATAGCTACAATTTCACCTCCTTGATAACATCCATGTTATTTCCTACCAACAACATGTCATCAACATACAACACTACATAAATGAAGTGATTACAAACCTGCTTGGAATATACACAGTGATCAACCCTGCTTCTTACAAATCCCAATCCAAGCATGTATGTGTCTAACTTTTGGTACCACATCCTAGGCGATTGCTTTAGACCATATAGTGACTTCTTTAGCTTACATAACAACTCTTTCTTTCCCTTCACTACAAAGACTTCTGGCTGCTTCATGTAGATTTCTTCTTCAATATCCCCATGTAGGAATGTTGTCTTCACATCCATTTGTTCCACTTCAAGATCAAAAGAAACAACAATAGATAAAAGAAATCTAATAGAAGTTAACTTAGCAACAGGAGAAAAAATCTCACCAAAGTCAATTCCCTCTACCTAGGAATAACCTTTTTCTACTAACCAAGCTTTGTATTTCTCCACTTTACCTTGTGCATTAAACTTCTTCTTGAACAACCATTTTCTACCAACCAATTTTCTTCCAGCTGGAAGATCAACTATATCCCATGCCTCATTCTTATCCAAGGAATCCATTTCTTCAACCATGGCCTTCTTCGAGAGTTTACTATCCTCTGAATTCACTGCTTCCCTGACAGTTCTGGGATCATCATCAGTAATAGATAAAAAAAAATTGGAACGAAAATCAAGTGGACTATACCTTTCTGGTTGCCTCCTATCTCTCACTGATCTCCTTAATACTGGGGTATGAGGTTCTTCTTCTTCTTCTTATGCTTCCTCTGCTTCTTCTTCTTCAGATGATTCAGATTTTGCATCATCCAACTCAAGCTCTCTTTTCTCAGGTTCATCTTGCATTGGTGGGAATTCTTGTTTGGACACATCCTTTACCTCTTTGAAAACAACATCTCGACTGTAAGAAATTTTCTTGGTTTATGGGTTCCAAATATTATAACCTTTCACACCATATTTATAACCAATAAAGATACACTTTTCAGCTTTATTATCTAACTTACTCCTATTTTCCTTTGGAACATGTACATAAGAATCACAACCAAACACTCTAAGATGTTGAAGAGAGGGTTTCTTTCCAGACCATACCTATGTGGAGTTTTGTCATCCAACATTGATGAAGGTGATTGATTGACTAGGTAACATGTTGTACCCACTGCCTATGCCCAAAATTCTTGTCCTAACCTGGCACCGCTGAACATGCTCCTTGATTTTTCCATCAATGTCATGTTCATCCTTTCTGCAACTCCATTCTGCTGAGCAGTGTATGGAGTAGTCTTTTGCCTTGCTATACCACACTTCTTACAGAATTCTTCGAATTCATTTGTACAGAATTCTCCACCATTATCTGTTGTTAATACCTTTATTTTCTTCTCTGTCTGATTTTCTACCAGATCCTTAAACTCTTTAAATTTATCAAATACCTCAGATTTCTTTCTAAGAAAATAAATCCATGTGTTCCTTGAAAAATCATCTATGAATGAAACATAATACACATATTTACCTAGGGATGGAACAGGAATAGGTCCAAACACATCACTGTGTATCAACTCTAAAATCCCCTTTTCTCTTGTAGCACCAGATGGGAATCTTACTCGATTATGTTTACCATATATGCAATTTTCATAGAAATCAAAATCCAGAGTGCAATTAGATATACCTTCAACCATACCTTTACCATGTAGTGTTCAAAGGCCCTTTTCTCCAATATGCCTCGGTCTTTGATGCCACAACATGGTCTTCTTTTCTAGGACAGTATTGGTCTTGTCTCCTTCATTTTTCTGCTCAAGGACAACAGAACTATTACACCCATTAGTATAAGTGCTTCCCAACAATTTGTACAGAGTTCCACAACAAGCTCCCCTCATCAACACCATTGCTCCTCGTACCATCTTGCAAGTGCTCTTTTCAAATACAGTTTTCACTCCTACATCACCTAACTTGCTTACCGATATTAGGCTCTTGGCTAGTTTTGGAATGTGTAAAACCCCAGGGAGAGTTCTAATTCTTCCATCGTTTACTAGCAACTTAACCCTTCCACGTCCCAAGATTTTTGTTGTCGATTCATCTCCTAGGAATACATCACCACCATCATATTTTTCATATTTAGAGAACCACTCCCTGTGAGGAGTCATATGGTATGACGCACTGGAGTCGATCAACCATACATCATGGTCTGCATGTGTACTTGTATATGCTAGGTAAACATCACCTCCTTCTTCAATGGAGGTTTTTTCCTCTTTGGAAGAGGTACTATCATATCCCTTTGTTTTTTCAACCTTCTTAAACTTGCAATCTTTCTTATAATGCCCTGTTTTACCACACTTCCAACATTTCCTCAAAGATTTTCCTGGAGACTTAGATCTACCTATAGATTTAGATCTCCATCCCAAAGGCTTACCAGGGTTTCTGTCTTAGGTACACCCTCTTACAAATAAAGCATATGTGATGTGACCATCCATGCTTTTTCGCCTCATCTCTTCAGATAACAAGGATGCAACTACATCCTCATACTTCAATGTAGATTGAGTGGTACTACCTATTTCTACAACCAGATTATCCCAAGAGTCTGGAAAAGAACATAACAAAGTAATACACTTATCTTCTTCTGCAATCTTAATATTAACAGATCTAAGTTGACTTACCAGAGTATTAAAGGCATTTAGATGTTTTGTCACAGAATCTCCATCTTCCATCCTAAGATGATACAACTTCTTTAGAAGAAACAACTTGTTTACCAGGGACTTTGATTGATACAAATTCCCTAACTTATCCCATAGTTCCTTGGCTGTAGATTCTCCTGAGACATTCAACAACACCGAATTTGCCAGGCAGAGTCGAATATTACTCCTTGCTCTTCTGTCCAACTTGTCCCAATCTTCCTTTGACATACCAGTAGCTGGTGTACTAGTAGTTTATGTTCTGGTAGGTTGTGTACCGGTAGCCTGTAGATGGTGTCCTAGTAGGCTGTGTACCAGGATCCACAATGATCCGTTGTTCTTTATCTACAAGAAGGTCCTCCATCTTGAGCTTCCATAGCTCAAAGTTTTTACCGTTGAACTTCTCTATCTTGATTCTAGATGAGCTCGCCATTCCTCTCTCTTTACTCAAATATCCACTGCAAAAGATCCCACTAAACCCAGGTCTATCATAGACCCAAGATAAACTTGATCTATCAAGACCGAGCCAAACCCTCAGCAACAAAGACGTCCCTCTGAAGCCAAAAACGAGCTCTGATACCACATGTAAGTTTTAAACCTATGAAGTAAATAAATGCATATAGATTCTTAAGCAATACATAAATTAATCAATGGCTCATACACAAAGTACACAAAGATTTTATACCAGAAACCCTCAACCAGGAAAACCTTTCTTATTTTCATTATATCGAATTTCACCATTCACCATACAATATATACAATGTTTTTAGGTATTCCGTAGATACCAAAACCCTAATCCCTTAATCCAGGATTAATTTAAAAATCCGTAGTTGTCGTATCTGACGCACCCACACACATAGACATGCAAAGAATATAACACATACCCAACAATATTTTGTGGGGATCTTTACCAGGAACAACCCATCCAAGATTCTTTGATATTTTCACAACCTACCGTTAACATGGAAATAGTCACCCATGACTTCTGGAGAGACAATATTAAATGCTTTGAGTTGCATACTACAATGCACCAAACATATGAAACATTCATTGGAATTCTGAATAGAATGTGCACAAACAACCAAACATATGGTGACTTGACCTATATCAATTTGAGGTTCTTACGGCCTGCACCAATAGGCCCAATGTTCCCTTACATGTTCTACAGAAATAAGGATGTTGCAAAGCATAATAGCCACATGTTTTTTCTCATGCCTCGCAATGATATCATCATCAATACGATTGACCTGGAAGGAGAAAACCATGGAAATGTGCCACGTCATGAACATTTAGTCACGTTGTCTTTGAAGTTTGTCCTAAAATTAGAAATGTTTGTTGAAATATATGCCCGCAACTATGATTCACAGGATGGCTTGGTGAATGGTGCAGATGGAATACTGAAAAGCTATACGAAGACATAAAAAGTGGATGTCCTTTGGATTAAGTTCCATGAACTGCATATAGGCAAGCGACAAGCAAGCAAGTTGTCTTATCTATATAATTCAAACATTGGAAGCGATTGGACACCTATTTTTCATTTCATACTGCAGGAATTCGCACACATGGACTTGTATATACAACACTATCCCATGTCAGAAGCATAGACTCCTTGTATTTACTAAGTCCTCTCACAGAAGATAACTTCAAAGTGAAACATAAATTTGATATTGAAATGGAACGACTCAGGACCACTGCAAAATGGAAACTACATTATGATTACCAATCATACAAAAAAATTCATCTGTATCAATTCTCTTTCTTAACACACACATCTTAAATGCACACATGGATGATATACTAAATGACTATGATATAATGCATTCCTATATTCTGTGCTTGCAGGAAACACACATGGCATTATGCATGCAGAGCGAACAATTCTCAAATCACAATTGCATATCAAGTTACATTACACATGGGGTGATGATACTGGTGAAAAAACATGTACCAATTTTGGACCATATACATATCAAAGAAAAAATGTTGAACTGGTGCTTCCAAATTTTTTTTCCCATGAAACAGAAGTTGCAATACTGAATCTATATGTTTCTCCCCATGCAACATTCTCCAACATAGTGCATGTTATTTCCAATGCATTGGGCCATTTCCATCTGAATGGACCCATTGTACTTGTACGAGACTTCAATATTGACCTGCTACAAAATACTAGCAGAACAAAAGAATTGGAAGACTACATGTGCAAATACAGTCTCCGCTTTCTTTTCAACAACACAGGCCATCTGCAAAATGAACTTATTGACCATGTCTGGTCCAATGTGTCCATTCCTCAATACAGTATGTTTGTCCTAGACACATGTTGGTCTGATCACGATACAATTGGTATTGCACTTGAATGATGACATATACATCAAACTTATTGCAAACTCATATTTCTATGTTTCAAATCATATTTGTATCCATGATTTCTACACATGTCATTCTAGTGAGGATATAGACCATGTTCTATTCAAATTATAAAATATGCATTGTGCAAAAGAAAAAGAAAAAAGGTACATCCTCCCAAAAACTATTTGTGACTATATTTATCTTATTATATATTTTTTTTGTATATGTACATAGTAGATTCCTTTTTCTTAACATATGAAATTATGTTCATATCCCTTTAGTTTTATACTTTTGTTGATAGAAACAGACAAGAAAAATAGACGACGCAAAGAACTCCTACCCAGAGATGTAGACGAATCCATGCAAAGGTGCATTCATTTTATGCTCGTGTTCCATAGTAAACATTTTTTTGTTTACTTTTTCTGTATTTGTCAAACTTGTTTGCAGCTATGTTTTAATTTAATTGTTTTGCCTAGAGGTCGCTACCTTGCAGATCCGCCATCCAGAAGAAATGCAATGTTGAACCAGCCAACCCACAAGTCCACTTGTCAATTTTTATATTGCCCAACTATGAGTGTTATTTGTAGGACAAAGAACGTTAGAGGCATAATGTACAGCCCACATAAGTGCCTAGGTATGGAATAAGGGATCTGTACATATTTCGTATGTAGTACTAATTTTTGGGAGCCCGCTAGCCTTGGATTCTGTCAACTTGTATATCACGGAAATCAATATAAGTAGAATGTTCAGTCGGCCAACTCCCAAATCCACTTGTCAATTGAAAAATGTTGAGTCGGTCAGCCTGCAAATCCACTTATCAATTTATTATCATAGGATTTTTGTAAGGCACCGAACAGTAGAGGATAGTTTATAACCCCTCAAGTTCTCTTGTTAATTTGTATATCGCAGAATTGTATGTGCTATTTGTAGAACACAGAACAATAGAGGCCTATTTTTTGACCCCTCCCGCCTGACAACCCGCAAGTATGGAATGCGATATCGGTACATGGTCTATAAAATTTCATTTCCATACTTTATAAAGGTACATATTTATCTTTGCCTTGTTTCTACACACATTGATCTGGTAACCAGAGAGTTGGTGTTGTACATGAATTATGGAATATGCACTGGGAGTCGGATGGAGCCCTTTGCTTTTCTTAGGAAATTTTGAGCCCGTCATCCCGAGAACCAAAGTTCTATATGGCGGAAATCAACCCAATGTACAGTTCACAAGTCTGTGATCCAAATAAGTGCTTGATTATGGAATAAGGGATATGTGCATATTTGATATGTATTACTTGTTTCTGGGAGCTTGCCAGCCCTAGAGTAGAAATTGAGCTGGACAACCTGCAAATCCACTTATCAATTTATTATCATAATCTATTTGTAAGGCACAAAACAATAGAGCCTTGTATTTTACAGCACCAGCCCAAGAACCCACGATCCAGAAACTTTGAATGGTCTATAAAATGTCAGCCACCTCATAAGTCTACTTGTCTATTTGTATATCATGGAACTGTGTGTGCTATTTGTAGAACATCGAGAAATAGAGGCATTTTTTTGCGCCCACCCTCCCGAGAACCCCCGATCTCGAAAGTGGCCATGTATGGAATGCCATATCTATACATGCTCTATAAAATCTAATGTCCATACTTTATGAAGGTGCTTTTTTAGTTTTTCCTCATTTCTACACATACTGATCTGGTAACCACAGAGTTGGTGTTTCACATAAATTATGAAATATGCAGTGGGAGTCAGACCCACCCCTTTGGTTTGCTTAGGTGAACAATTTTGACTCATGCAGTTTCAGCATTGGACAATTAGTTGTTTCACCATGCACTTTCAGACTTGGCCATTCCTTCCTTGCTTGCTCTTCCCCATGCCCGTGACCTTCACATGTGTGTATAATAACAAATAATGTTTATATATGTCTTCCTTCTAAATTTTTAATGCTAAAAGGTCAAAGTGTAGGCACCGTCTAAGTTGTCATTGATGAGTGCAAGGCTCGGGAAGTTCTGCCATCAATGCAATTTTTGTGAAGGATTTTCTTATCCCTTCCCACTCTTAATTTCAAATGCCATGGAATGTCATTCACATGCCGTCATCTTTCTTCCTTCATGAAACCTCCAATCTCTTTCCAGTCTTAATTTCAAATACCATGGAATGAAATTCGCACGCCACCATCTTGGTTCATTCATGAAACCTCCAATCCTTAAATGTTCTTATCCGTAACCACCATCTTCGCACTTCTAAGTATGCAATAATTAATATTTACTTATAACAGGTCACCATACAACACACATAGATATTTTCATTAATGAGGATATTTTCCATTTGCACGCATTGAAGCAATGTTTCGAGGGGGTTATATTGTCCCCTCCATTTCTTCATTTCAAGCAGCGGATGGAGAAAGCTAACGTTTCCATAAACTACTAGAAGCGGCTCCATAATAGTTATGTAGAGATACAATGAACAACTTCCTCACGAGCTTCCCGTGCAGAAGAAGGGAAAAATAATTGTAGTGGAGGCGGAGCAGCCTGAAATTTACAGTGAAAACATGGATCTTGACGTTAATCTGGAAATCATATTATGCAACCTTGATCGACCCAGAGATGAAATTCAACATGCCTGCTCAATGGACATGGTTGATACCAAAATTTTTGGCGAGGATGAATCCTTCGTATTCCAGAGTGTTGTTTTTGAAACTGGATAAAAAAAATTAATCATTGAACAAAGAGACATAAAAAATAAAAAATAAAAACATCGTTTAGAACTTGACCTTGTCAATATGCAGGCATCCAAAATCTCTCAAATTCACATGGAAACCAAAGATTCTCTTCATGATTCCATTGGAGTCATCAAAGCCGAAAATGCCAGACTAAAGAACCGGATTAAGGAATTAGAGGAATCTTTGTTTCCTATGCCATTGCTTGGCAATTCTTTGGAAATATCCATGCTTGTGACTGTGTTCACCCCTGCAACAAATCTAAAAGGTTCCTCCAACTTCCTCGCATCATGTAGAAGATATGTGGAGAAATATATCAACAAAAGAATGGAACTAATTACTAAGGCCTGGGAAACATCACAGAATATGGATTCCCTAGGTAGCAGGGCACATAACTTTCTCCTACTTCTACAAATGGATTTTAAAAATGAAGAAACTTTGTATGTGCACATGGCCATCCCTTTTGCCTTCCATGTCAACAACATGCCAGAGACGAGAAGAAGACAACATGATATCCCGTCCAATAAATGACTCACTCAATTAGAATCATGTTGGAAAGAGAAAGTGAAGAACCTTTATCTCATTGTCCAATCATGTGAGCAAGCAATATCAAATAAAGAAACATTATTCACAAAGCTCACCAAAATAGACTTAGCAGAAAATACAAATGGCTTCCAGGACCCCAGCTTAATCCTCAACTCGTTGGCGTTAACCAAGCAAGCTTTCGATAAACAAGTTGATAATTTGAAGGCCTTGTCTTCAAAAATTTTCTACAAGATTCTTGAGTATCATGAAGAAGAGGTGGACAACTGGCTAGTCTGGTATTCGATACAGAATTGAGAGATTCATGAAGCTCTGTGTAAAATTTCAATTGATCTAAGTGAATTATAAAATGAATTTTTCAGCATTAAAATCCGTAATGACATCAACCTCGCCCCCTTGAGAAGCTATATTGAAGAGAAATTGAAGTGGGTCACTGACAAAATCCATCAAGGAAATGTATAAATCCTCTGTTTATCAATCCAGATACTCAAGCAGGCCACCCACAAAACTAACAGGGAAAGGCATGACCAAGCAAAAACTAAAATTACTTATATGTACCATCCCTGTCAGTGTATAATGATAGTCCTTCTTTATCAATCTAGTTATTCCAATTTTTCTGAGTAGAAATCTATAGCCAAAAATCGATCTTCCCATTTCTACTTTTCAGGTATTATATTTTACCATGTCCGACTTCTTTCCACAATCCTATTTCTTGTACATATTTTTGTTATAGTCCGCGGGAGCCCCAATCCAAGTCTATACGACAAACACATTTACATTTCCAGGGATATGTAACAAACTATTATTTTTTTTCATATATTCCAAATAAAACTATTCTTTTGTCTCCTTATATATTTATGTGTTTCTAGATTTTTATATTCAGCTATGCTCAATGTGAAGTCATTCTATTTATTTCTCAATTCTCTTTTCTTCCTATGCATATTTTCTCCAGAAATATGTAACACATTTCATTATGTTTTATATAAATGTCATAAAATTGTGTTCATTACTTTTTTTGTACTCAAACGTATAGAGAGTATGTCATTTCTTGCATCTTTACCACCTATCCTTCGTACGTTTTCCACAAAGGCCCTTCAAATTAAAATAGTCCACAGATCCTCTTGTCAATTTTTATATCACATAACTGTGGGTGCTCTTTGTAGGCCATGGATCAACAGACACCCAATTCTCAGCCTGCCAACTCGACAACCTGCATTCCAAAAACTGCCTAAGTATGGAGTGAGGGCTTCGTGCAAGTATGGAATGAGGGCTTCGTGCATGCTCTATAAAATCTCATCTCCATAATTTATAAAAGTACATATTTCGTATGTATAAAACTAAATATCTACTTTAAAAAATTACGTATTTGCTATGTATAATTTATTCTCTCCAGGAACCTACAATTTGATACATTTCAATTTCTTATATCCATGACCCTTGTTTCAAAGAAAACTAATTTAGGAATGTTATTTGTTTGGTCATTTTTTCCACCGCCCTATGTAACAAACATTAGTACTATATTTTTTGTGCTTTTGTCCACCACCGTATGTAAAACCTATGTAAAGAAAACTAATTCGTGAATGCTAAAATTTTGGGACACAACCCCTTAAAATTCAAATAGTGCACAGGTCTCATTGTGAATTTGTATATCACAGAACTCTCAGTGCTATTTGTAGGACATGGAACAAAAGAACCCCGATTTTAAGGTCCCCATCTTGAGAACCTGTGATCCAAAAATTGTCTAAGTATGGAATGAGGGTTTCGCCCATGCTCTAATTTGGGAATGCTAGTTTTTTTTTCTGTTTTTATGTGTTCCTAGATTTTTATCTTCAACTATGTTGAATGTGAAGTCATTATGTTTATTTTACCTCAGTTATCTTTCTTCTGATGCATATTTTCTCATGTATGATCATTTTAAAAATTAAGTATGACATAAATAACTCACTCAAATTTGAGATATCATATTTCACACACACACACACACACACACACACACACACACACACACACATATATATATCTTTAAATTTCTAGGAATATGTAACAATTTTTAGTATTTTTTATATATATGTCATAAAATTGTATTCACTACTTTCTTTCTACTCAAACGTATAGAGAGTATGTCATTTCTTGCATCTTTACCACATGTCCTTCATATTGTTTTCCACAAAGACCCTTAAAATTAAAATAGTCTGCAAGCTCGCTTCTCAATTTGTATATCACGTAACTCTGACTTCTCTTTGTAGGCCATGGAACAATAGAGGCCTAATTTCCAGCCCGCAGCCCAACAACCCGCGATCCAAAAACTGCCTAAGTATGGAATCAGGCCTTCGTGCAAGTATGGAATGAGGAATCCGTCATTTCTCTATAAAATCTCATCCCGATAATTTTTTAAAGTAAATATTTGTTATGTATAGTTTATGGTCTCCACGAATCTATAATTTCATAAATTTCAATTTATTGTGTCGAAGAACCCATGTTTTAATGAAAACTAATTCAGGAATGCTATTTATTTGGTCATTTTCTCGACTTCCCTATGTAACAGACATTGGTACTACACCTTTTGTCATTTTTTCCACCATCATATGTAAAACCTATGTAAAGAAAACTAATTCGCGAATGTTAAATTTTTTGGACATGAGCCCCTTAAAATTCAAATAGTTCGCAAGTCCGATTGTCAATTTATATATCGCGAAATTGTTGGTGCTATTTGTAAGACACAGAACAACAAAAACCCGATTTTCAGGTGCCTACTCCGAGAACCCGCAATCCAAAAACTGACTAAGTCGAGAACCCTCTCTTTTAAAGAAAACTAATTCGGGAATGCTATTTTTGTCATACTTTTGTCCACTAGCCTATGTAACAGACGTCAGTACTAATTTTTTTGTTTTTTTTCCACAGGCATATGTCAAAAGGAAAACTAATTCGGGAATGCTAAACTTGTTTTAATTAATTATAAATGATTTTACTGATAGAAAAAGAAGTTATTGAGTTTATTATTTCAATTTCGTTATTCAACATGAGCCCCTTCAAATTCAAATAGTCAACAAGACCGATTTTCAATTTGTATATTGCGGAACTCTAGGTGCTATTTGTAGCCCACGGAACAACAGAATCTCAATTTTAGTCCCGCCAGACTGACAACCAGGGATCCAAAAATTCAAATAGTCCGGAAAACAACTTGTCAATTTGTATATCGCGGAACTCTCGGTGCTATTTGTAGCCCACAGAACAACAGAAGCCCAATTTTTAGCTTGCAACCCCGACAACCCTGACATTTTTTAGCTTTATATATCTACTAAATCAAATTACATATTTGATTTTTGTAGGCCATGGAACAACAGAAACCTAATTTTCAACCCGATAGCAGGAGAACCCGTGATCCAAAAATTGAAATAGTCTGCAAGACTGCTTGCCAATTTGTATATTGTGGAACTCTCAGTGCTATTTGTAGGCCACGGAACAACAGAAGTCCATCTTCTACCTGCCAACCTGACAACCCCCATGCTCTATGTATCTACTTAATCAAATTATATACTTGGTATCTATAATTTATGATGATGCTATTTTTTTTGTAACATACGTACACTCTTAAATTTGAAATCGTCCACAACTCCAATTGTCAATTTGTATGTGGCAGAACTCTGGGTGCTATTTGTAGGGCACGAAACAACAGAGTTTGATTTTCAGTGCACCACCCTGATAACCCACAATCCAAAAAATAGCCAAGTATGGAATCTCTAAATAGTCTGCAAGACCACTTGTCAATTTCTATATCGTGGAACTCTCGGTGCTATTTGTAGGCCACAGAACAACAAAAGTCCAATTTTCAGCCCAGCACCCCGACAACCCGGAATGAAGCTTATGTGCATGCTCTATATATCTACTTAATCAAAGTACATATTTGATATGTATAATTTCTCCTCTCCATGAACCTATAATTTCATATATTTCAATTTCTTCTGTCCAAGAGCCCTTGATTTAAAGAAAACGAATTCGGTATTGCTATTTTTTTATGCTTTTGTCCATGAACCTATGTTATAGAGATTGGCCCTTAAATCTCAAATACTCCACAAGTTTGATTGTCAATTTGTATGTAGCGGAACTCTGGGTGCTATTTGTAGCGCATAGAACAACACAAGCCCAATTTTCTGCCTGCGAGCTTGACAACCCCCATGCTCTATATATCTATTTAATCAAATTACATATTTGGTATCTATAATTTATGTTGATGCTATTTTTTTTGTAACATACGTACGCCCTTAAATTTGAAATAGTCCACAACTCCAATTGTTAATTTCTATGTCGCGAAACTCTGGGTGTTATTTGTAGGGCATGAGACAACAAGCTCTGATTTTCAGCACGTCAACCCAATAACCTGCGATCCAAAAAACTGTCAAATATAGAATCGCTTTCCCATACTTTATAAAAATACATATTTGGTATCTATAAAACTAAATATCTACTGTATAAAATTAATCATAATTAATAAAATTTAATCATAATAATTTTATATTTACTAATATAAGGACAAGTTTATAAATCATTTTTTTTAATAATTTTTAAATTTTGGACTACATTTTCAAAATAAATGTACTAAATAAATTATTAAAATGATTTCAAAATAACAATAGTAAAGTTTGAAACATTGACTTTCGTTTAATTAAGTGGTTCTAGTTGTACGTAAATGTGAAAAAACAACTGCGGCAAATCACATAGATAAATGATTATTTATTTAATTAATCATAAGCCTTATTATTATTTTTTTTAAGTAAAAGTGGGACCTTTCCTATTAAAGATTCATTCAAAAAGAGGATACATGGCACATAGGAGCCAGGTGTCCTGCCTGTAAAGGAAACCAGGACACTTGGTTATCACACTGTAACAGGTCCAAAAATTATGGAGAACATAGAGCCACCCTGCCCGTAGGAAACCAGGGGGTATATTCTTAACTAACAGCAGTTTGATAATGGAGTTTCGAAGGCTATCCAGACTAACAACTAGAGGACTACTGTCCTGAGAAAATACAACAACAAACATAAAGAAAAGCATGCAGACTCTAAGACCTTTTATCCTGGGCTCGCCTTGTCGTCCTGCGCTTCTGCTGCACGAACTGGAATGGAAAATGGCTGTGCACAGGTAGGACATAGTCACTTGGGCGAGTCGTTGGAGTAAGATGCATACAACATGTCCAGGCGCTGGCTTGTGCAGACTGCTCGGAAGATTTGGTCTTCAACCAGGCTTCTGACTTCAAATATAAGCTGCAACTGCTCCGGGAGCAAAAGAGGTGGCGATGGCGGCCTCGTCTGCTTGTCATCATGTCCCAGACATTCTGCATCCTGGGCTGCACCGACGTCCATCCACTGCTCCTCTTCTATGATGCAAGGTTCTGTGCCTCGGTCCGAGGAGGCTTTAGCGTAGGAGTCGGAAGAGGTCCTACCAGGGGGAGTAATTCCAGAGCGGAAGACACGGGTGTGGGGGTCCCAATCATCCGGGAAGGTGACCATTTTCTTGTCTGAAAAATCCGGTGGGAGCTGAATGCTCGAATCCTCTTCCACGATTGTGCTAGGAGGTGAATCTGTTGCCCGAATTGCCTGTCGTCGACGCCATCTGGCTAGAGTCACTGCGCTCTGGAATTCTCGGTGTCTTTTCCGTCTGGAGGCGGCTGCATACCAGCCAACCCCTCTGCGTGGTCGCCCCCTCAAACGCGGCATAGCTGGAACGGAGGTGAGAGCCAAGTCACCGAGAACTGGGTGGCAGCCTCGCTGCGCAGAAGACTGTTCGAGCACAATGGAGCCCTCGAGAAGGTTGATGGGCAAATAAACCACAATAAACGCCATTAAAGCCACGAGCTTAATGCTCTGGCTGGTCGGACCGATGGCGCTCGTG
>ML785463.1:211742-238878 GCA_009831015.1 Picea engelmannii
AATCTTATTTATTGCCCTGGAGTCTGTACACATTCTCCAGCCTCCATCCTTCTTCGGACTTAGTACCGTTGGGACGGCACATGGACTCAGACTCTCCCTGACTAGTTCCTTATCCTGCAGATCCTGTACCTGCCTTTTGACTTCCTCATTCTCTTGAGGTGTCAACCTGTACGATGCCTTATTTGGCAAACTTGCTCCGGGTATGAGGTCAATGTGGTGACTCACACTCCTCATCGGTGGCAATGAACGAGGTAGTTCGTCCACGATGATATCAGCAAACTCTCCCAACAGTTCCTGAATCTCCTCTGGTAAGTCGTCCACTCTTGTGCTTGTCGGGACAATTCTCGGCTTCCTGACAACAAAGAATTGTGGATTCTCATCCTTCTCCAGCTCTGTGAGAAGTTCTTTCCCACTCATGAGAAGTATGGTACCGCTCACTTCCGACTTCACTTCCTTATCCTTCCCCGGAAGCAGTGTATGCGTTTTTCCATCCTTCTCCAAGGTGTATGTGTTAATTCTCCCATCATGAACCACATTTCTGTCAAACTGCCATGGTCTTCCCAATAATACATGACAGACATGCATGGGTATAACATCACACAGAATTTCATCCCTATAATCACCCATTTTAAAATTTACCAAGCATTGTTTTGTAACACATACCTGGTGTCCTTTCTGCAGCCACGTCACTTTGTATGGACTCGGGTGCTTGTTCGTTTTCAGCTCCAGTTTCTCCACCATCTCGGTCGAAACGAGATTATCTGTGCTCCCACTGTCCACTATAACCTTGCATTTCCAGCCCTTGGTATTGCAAGTCATCCGGAACAGTCTACATCTTTGAGCTGTATCCTCCACCTCTTTCTCGGGTTTCAAGAGAACTTTATGCACTGTCAGTGACTTCCCTCTTCCAGCGTCTTCATCTTCAACATCATGCCTCTGCGCCTTAGCAACATGAGCATTTCCTCTGTCCATCTTCCTCTCTGGACAGTCCACTGCTTTGTGACCATCTTTTCCACAAGTGAAAGACGTGATAACTCCTCCACGCCCTCTTCCTCTACCTCGGGTACGAGGAATTGTATTGGCATCAGTGTAATCTCCTTGTTGATCTGGTTGCTGTCTCCTCGGCTCAAAATTTTGTTGCCTCTGCTGTGAGGTTCCACCTCTTTCAGCTTTTCCTTGAGGATTTTTCCAATCCTCCTTGGGCTTTTGAGTTCTCTCCTGGGCAACAGCTTTACCTCGGGGCTGGCTTCTGCCTCGCCTTCGCTGTCCCTGCTTGCGGCTCAGCTTTTCTTTGGATCTTAGAGCCATCTGGTACGCATCCTCAATTGTGCGGATGGTGACCATGCTCAATTCATCCTGAATTTCATACCTAATACCATTCATGTATCTTGCCACCTTTTCGTCATCACTCTCCCGATGACCAACTCGAATGTTGAGCATGTAGAACTCCTCGGTGTACTCTTTCACCGTCATCAACTTCTGCCTCAGGTTCTGCATGCGCCTGAACAGAGTGATCTGGTAGTCCCTCGGAATGAACTTCGCCTTCATCTTGGCGATCATCCGATCCCAACTTTTGATCTTTTGTTTTCCGTTGGAACGTCTGTCTGCCTGCAGCTCGGCCCACCATAAGGCTGCGTGTCCCTTCAGCTTGGTGACAGCATGTCTCACCTTCTTATCCTCTTCGATGTCTTCGTAGTCGAAGTAGGTGTCGAGTGCTCGGATCCAATCCAGCAGCTCCTCCACATTTAGATTTCCCTCATAGACGGGAATATCCATCTTCGTCTTCGAGCTCATCCTCGAAATGGCTTTGATCAACCTCTCTGTCGAGGCATCTTCTGCGGCGACCTCTTCTTGGTCATGTCCAGCTTCCTCTTCAACCTCAGGATCGTTGAACTCTGCTGTACCCACTCCATGCCTCTGGGTGGTTTCCATATCTTCGAGTCTCGCCCTGAGATCCCGTATTTGACGCCCCATCTCTGGATTAACTGCTGTATTTCCTGCTGGTCTACCCCTTCTTCGCGCGTCCCTGTCCTCACGATCAGGTGACTGCCTTTCCCTCCTAGGCGGCATTATGTCTCTTCTGTCTCTGCTTCAAAAAACAAAGACACTCCGACTCTGATACCACCTGACGCAACCTGCCCCTCAGCGAGCAGCCGCTCCCACCAAGACCTTCTTCAAATCACGGGCCCGAAGAGTCTGAGCTCTTCCAACTCCCCTCGGAAATCACGAGTCACCCACAATAATCCTTCGGCAATCTCCCTCTTCGGAAATCGGGATATTGCGACTCGGGAGTTCGCGGTTCACGCGAACACCATTCCCATACAAAGAAAAACCCCGATCCCCGATGGTCAACGGGTCAACACTTCCCTTTATCGGAGATTTCCTTATCGGGATATCGCACTCTGCGATGTCAACCTTCTATCTTTAAAATCCCTGAATGTCGAGGTGCAAATCCCCGATACTACGCCACCTGTACTCCACTAGAGTTTTCAACTTCCACTGTGCCACACGCCACGTCCTCCTCGGGATTTCGCGGATCGCGAATCCACGATGCAAATTTCTTCGTGGTCGAAAACCCCGAAACACCGAACGCCGAAATCCCAAAGTTTGATGACACCTGTTCTCCACTTGCTCTGGAGGTCCCACTCAGCTACGTCACCTCCTTCGCTCGTGTGATCGGGGATCGCGGGATTGCGATTTCACCGGTCACAATTCTCTTGCATCACAAAACCCCGAACTCTTATTCTCTGATGCCACCTGTCAACATCCCATGGGGAGGTCTAACCCCTTGACATCTGTCTCCCACTCGTGCTGTCGGGAAATCGCGATTCAAAAATTCGCGTCTCTTGATGCACAAGGTCACGGTCCTTACAAAACCCCGAATCCCGACTCCTCAGGATCCTGCACCATGTGTCCCCGCTATGATCGACAGCTCCGATCGATTCGGGAAATCGCCGGTCGCGATTTCAAAGAGGTTGAACTCTTGCCTCCGGGAAACGTCGAACGTCGAACCCCGATCCTTAGGGATCCTGCGCCACATGTCCCATTTCCGATCAACGGCTCAGATCGATTCGGGGAATCGCAACTCACGATTTCTCGAGGTGTAGAACTCTCACCTTACCAATCCCCGAACGCCGAAACCCTGAAGTTCGATGGACTTTGATTCTCCACACCTGTGCTTACGGGTTCTCTTCCACGCAGCTCCTCCACGATCTGACGGTCCTCGGGATTTCGCGGAACTTCACTGGAGTTACACGTCGTCGATTCTCTTCCTCTTGAGAATCCTCTGGCTTCTAAGCTTTTCCTTGGTTCAATCTCTCCCAGGCATGTTCTTGAGATGCTTGTAAGGAACTATCCCTCCTGAGCTTTGTCTCTCTCTGACTCCTTCAGAGACTTCTCATGTTCTTCCTGTGCTCGACTTCCAACAGTTCTCAAAGTGTTGAAACCGTCTAGACCTGTGCAATCCTGCTAACACGGTCCAGTCCTCCATCTCTCAGACTCGGCTCTGAGACTTCAATTCGACCTGCACTCGCCTGCACGGTTCGAATAACCCAACTCAACTCTGGTCGACGAGAATAAGAGCTCGCTGTTGAACCCCCTCAATGCACTCTATGCGGAGGAATTCGACTGCACTCTATGCAGGAATCTCCTGGTTCAAACAGTGAATCAATTGGGACTCATTCCCTCATTCCCTCAGGTTACGAACCTGATATGCAATCACGTACGCAGCATATAAAAGATAAGCATATAAAGAAGCAAACATGCAAAGGCATAATATCAACAACACACAGAGATCAAACACATCCATGGATTTGAATCGAAGTTTTTCCTATTAATTCAATATCTATACATGGAATTTCTTCACAAGCTCTCTACTCTGTTCCTCCTTGCTTCTGTCCTAATGCTGAATAATAATCTCAATTATACAAGGAGGGTGCCTATATTCGTTTTCCCTCCTGGAAGTAAAAACTATCTAATCTACAGCTAATTTCTATCTAACATCATTAAAACCATTTAATGGCTGCTTATCTACATTACATTACAAGTGCGCTCAGCTTTGAATGCCTTTTGTAAAACGGCGGCGCAACAATACCAAGGTAGAATTCAAAATTTGAGGTTTGCTAGCTTGTCCAGTTGTCTTTTCTTTCTCCTCGCGCTGGTTCGTATGATGAATTGTGGACTCTCCTGCATCACTATGTTTCCATGCCAGTTGTATGGTTATATGACCTGTACAGTTAGTTGCCACGTGGCATTGTACGGACTGTACAGTCAACATTTTTTTTGCCTGTTTGGAAAACAAACATATCGACATAACTTGAGAATACAACATCCATTTGAGCAGACCGCCCACAAAACCCAACAACGAAAGGCATGACCAACTAAAAACTAAAATTACTTATATGTAACATCCCTGTAAGTGTATAGTGATAGTCCTTTCTTTATCAATCCAGTTATTCCAATTTTTCTGAGTAGAAATCTATAGCCAAAAACTAATCTTCCCATTTCTACTTTTCAGGTATTACATTCTACCTTGTCCGACTTTTTTCCACAATCCTATTTCTTGTACATATTTTTGTTATGGTCCGTGAGAGCCCCAGTCCCACTCTATATGGAAAATTCATTTACGTTTCCAGGGATATGTAAAAAACTAATTTTTTTTTCATATATTCCATATAAAACTATTCTTTTGTCTCCTTATATATTTATTTGTTCCTATATTTGTATCTTCAACTATGTTGAATGTGAAGTCATTATGTTTATTTTATCTCAATTCTCTTTTTTTCCTATGCATATTTTCTTCAGGAATATGTAACATGTTTCATTATTTTTTATATAAATGTCATAAAATTATGTTCATTACTTTTTTTGTACTCAAACGTATAGAGAGTATGTCATTTCTTGCATATTTAACACATGTCCTTCATACTTTTTCCACAAAGGCCCTTCAAATTAAAATAGTCCGCAGGTCCGCTTCTCAATTTGTATATCACAGAATTGTGGGTGCTCTTTGTAGGCCATGGAACAACAGATGCCCAATTCTCATCCCTGCCAACTCGACAACCTGTGTTCCAAAAAATGCCTAAGTATGGAATCAGGGCTCCATGCAAGTATGGAATGAGGGATTCATGCATGCTCTATAAAATCTCATCCCCATACTTTATAAAAGTACATATTTCGTATGTATAAAACTAAATATCTACTTTAAAAAATTGCATATTTGCTATGTATAATTTATGCTCTCCAGGAACCTATAATTTAATACATTTCAATTTCTTGTATCCATGACCCTTGTTTCAAAGAAAACTAATTCTAGAATGTTATTTATTTGGTCCTTTTTTCCACCGCCCTATGTAACAGACATTGGTACTATATTTTTTGGGCTTTTGTCCACAACTGTATGTAAAAACTATGTAAAGAAAACTAATTCGCGAATGCTAAAATTTTGGGACACGACCCCTTAAAATTTGTTGGAGTTACTTCACACACACCTAGGATTTATTTTTCCTAAGGTTATTCCTTGTTTATTAATCATAATTAGTCATTATCCAATCTCCTATATTTTAGCGAAGAATATTCCACTTGGAGAATATTCTCTTTCAGTTGACACTTTAGTTTGACTAGTTGAGTTGAGTTTAGATGTTGCATTGGTTTTTGTCACCATGCAACATTGGGATCATCACCAACTCACTACTCTTTGTTCAGTCAATTAACTGAAGCCTAATTGACTAGTTAACTCAGCTAGGTGGCAGTTCACTCCCGTAACTACCTGAGAGACTAGACTAGGTGGCAACTTACTCTTGTAACTGTTGGTGTGTGTACAGATCAATCTAGACTACCACTATGGCTCATTAGTTACTCATTTATTCTATATATATTGTAAATTATTCACTCTTTGAGTGTGGAATATGGTTAATGAGAATTCTTCCATTCTTTCTATCTTTCTTCTTCTTTCTTAATTTCTTTCTGCAAATGTGTGTAGTATTTTCTAGCTAGATCTACTTTGTGTAGGTTCAACACATCTACGTGGTATCCGAGCTAGATTGAATCTAGTGGATTGTACACGATTTTATTTGCAAGTATAGATCATTAGGAGATGCAACAAGCAACAATGGATCATCTCTCTCATCCCACAAAACTCATTCTAAATCCTTTCAATTACATTGAATGGAAGACAAAGATCTCTCTGCTCCTCCGAAGCAAAGGGCTTTATAGGGTAACAATGGGAATAGAGAAAGAACTGACTGCTGCAACGGAGAAGATAAATTATTTCAATAAATTAGATGAAGCAATTGGGTTGATATGCCTATCAATTTCTAGAGATATCCTCTTTCATGCCAGTGGAGACACTACTCCTGATGTGGTCTAGACCACATTGGAAGGACTATTCGGCAAGCAGGATGCAATGAGAGTGCATCAACTGGAGAATGACCTCATATCCCTAAGTCCAATTCATTTCAGCAACCTGCAAGAATTCTTCACCAAGTTCAAATCCCTCCTCATTGAACTTAATTCATGTGGAGTCAAGAAATAGGAAAATCATATCATCCTTTCAATTCTCTAAAAATTAGGCCCTGAATATTCTGTATTTGTATCGTCTTTTCAAGCATCTAAATTGACTCAAGAAACATGGAAAATGCCTCCATTGAATGATTTCATTGCATCATTGACTCAAGAGAAATCTAAGTTAGTCCAAATGGGTGCCATCAAACATTCCATGAACCAATCACTTGCGGCTACTAATGCTCCAAAGAGCAGTGGAAAAGACAAGAAAAAAGGAACGGGTAAATTTCTTGAATCGAAGAAGGAGAGATCCGCACAATATTCAGATAACTCTTATGAGCCTAAGGGTAAGAAGAATAAGGAAAAAACACTTTGCGGCTACTGTTCCAAAGGTTTTCATCCCGAATAAATTTGCATGAGGAAGACTATCGATGATATGGCTAAGCAATTGCAGCAACACAATATCACGGTGCCCGAAAATGCAAAGAAAAAAGATGATAATAGAACGAGAGGGAGAGAAGGAGATGGTCATGCTTTAATGGCTTTCACATCCACTCCATCCTCTTGTATCCTTGATTCAGGTTAATTGAACCATATGTTTGCATCAAAAGATGAATTTTCCTTAATCGAAAAAAGCACCAGATCGCTAATTTACTTGTGAGATGACACACCCGCAAAGGTGTGCGGAGAAGGAATTGTTGATCTTGAAGGGGGATGCTTCAAAAGTGTTCTTCATGTTCCCTCTCTTTCCAAAAATATTCTCTCAATATATCAAATCACTCATTCTGGATCTAGAAGGAAGATGGAGTTCACTCTGGACTCCACAGTGATTACCGACATTTCCACAGGCTCACAGCTTGCACATGGAATTGCAGATCACAGTTCTCGTTTGTATTTCTTCTCCCACTTTGTTCCAAAATCTATTAGCACTGTATTTCTGTCACAATATAATTATATCAATAGGTTATGGCATGAAATATTTGGTCATATAAACTATAAGTACTTGCATCAACTCAATAAGGAAAACATGGTAGAAGGATTGCCAGCTATTAAATTCACAAGTGGTGTATGTCAAGGATGCATTCTTGGCAAGCATCCAGAGAAAAAGTTTCACAAAGGGAAGGCACATAGAGCTTCTTCACCTCTTGGGATGATTCAAAGTGACATCACGGGCCCATTCCCATATCCTTCAATCAGTAAGGCTCGATATGTACTCACCTTCATAGATGATTTCTCTCGCTTTACTTAGGTATTTATTTTGAAATTAAAATCAGAAGTATTTGAATGCCTTATAGAATTTAAAGCACTTGATGAGAATGAGTTTGGGTGTAAGATTAAGATACTCCATACTGATAATGGGTGGGAGTATGTCAACAAATATGTGCATCAACTTTGTATTGATGCAGGTATACAACTACAACAGAAAATGCCATATACACCACAGTAGAATAGTGTTGCAGAGAGGAAAAAACGGTCCTTAAAAGAGATGGACAATTGTATGCTACAATCGAAATCATTAGATCCCAAGCTATGCTATGAAGATATTAATTTTGTAGCATACATTCAGAACCGAGTTCCTCACAAATCACTCAAAGGCACCACTCCTTTTGAATGTTGGACTGGTAAGAAGCCGAAAGTGTCGAACTTTCGTATTTTTGGTTCACGAGCATGGGCTTACATTTCGACAGATAAGAGGAAGGTTTTGGAGCCTCAAAGTGTTGAATGCATATTTGTTGGATATCCTAAAGGTGTCAAAGGATATATATTTCTAGACTCTCACACTGAAAATTTCATTCTAGCTCGAAGTGTGAAGTTTGAAGAAGAATCACTGCATGATTTTTCAGAAGACCCTACCAAGGAACCGCTTGTTGTCACTAATGAGGAGGAGTCAGAAAATTCTTCGAGCACTTAAGGGCAGCCATTAGAGAATAATTTTGGGTCTGATATAGAGGATGAGGAGTAGGTCATGGCTACTCCAACTCAGTTTCCAACTTGGGCAGAGAAAACCCTGCAAGATGCAGGTGAACTAGTCGGTGATCCTGCAGATACAAGAAGGACTAGATCATAGTTTGGTCAGGGCTCCTCAAGCCCAGGATGCCACAGAACCTTTGTTTCCCATACATTGATATATGTCACTTGGTTCAGATCCACAGTCACACTCTGAGGCTGCAGGAAACCCACTCTAGGAGGCTGCCATGGATGAAGAGTACTCTACTCTTATGGGCAACGACACATGGGACTTGGTTCCACTTCCGAAAGGAAGAAATCTTGTTCGATGTTGATGGATATATCGAACAAATATTTCTGCAGATGGTGAGATAAGAAAGTATAATTATTGACTTGTCGCAAAAGGATACTCATAGTTACATGGCATAGATTACACAGAGACATTTGCACCTGTTGCAAAAATGGACTCCATTCGACTAGTTTTGGCCATTGCTGCTTCTCGCAGATGGTAAGTTCACCACATGGATGTGAAGAGTGAATTTATTCATGGATATATCAAGGAGGATATCTATATGGATCAGCCACATGGATACATTCATAACTCTTCCCTCATTTGCAGATTAAAGAAATCTTTGTATGGCCTAAAACCGGCTCCCAGAGCCTGGTATGCAAAGATGGATTCTTTCCTTCTTTCCATTGGATTGATTCGATGCAAATCTGATCCAAATGTTTATTTGATGCAACATGATGATTCCATTTTTCTGATATTACTTTATGTAGATGAATTACTGATGACAGGGAACCTTACTTCAGCTATTGATTCAGCAAAATCAACATTGCACGATCGATTTTCCATGACAGATTTGGGATTGTTTCACTACTTTCTTGGTCTTGAAGTTTCTCAGTCTACTTCAGGGATCAATATGGAATAGTATAAGTATGCATCATATATACTTGTTCACTTTTATATGAAATAATGAAAGCCAACAACATCTCCCTTTCTTTTAGAGATCAGATTTGAGGATGCAGGTACTACACCTTTGGTGGACAGTACACTGTATCGACAGTTGGTTGGGAGTTTTTTGTATCTTACTCACACCCGACCTGATATCTCTTTTGAAATAGGAGTTTGTTATAGATATATGCAGGAGACTCATGATATTCAGTGGAAATCTGTAAAGAGAATACTTAGATATGTGAAAGGTACTCCTAGTTTTGGTATCTTTTATGTTGCAGATTGCCCACTTTCATTGTTTGGGTACACAGATTCTAATTGGGATGGAAATGGCACAAACCGCAAGTACACCTTTGATTAAGTTTTAAACTTTGGTTCAGGTCCATTTTGTTGTTCTAGCAAGAAGCAATCCACGATTTCTTTATCTACAACAGAGGTAGAGTATAGAGGTGTAGTGAATGCAGCTACACAGGCTGTTTGGTTGTGGGGGATTCTCTCCGAGTTTGGTATTCAGTATCCACTTTCGACTGTCATATTCTATGACAATAAGGGGTCCATTCAGATATCGATTGATCCATTTCAGAGGAAGAGGACCAAGAACATCAAGATTCACATGCATTACATCCGCGAGTTGATCCGTGACAGAGTCATTTCACTGCGGTACTGCCCCACAGAGCAGCAGGTTGCAGACATCTTCACCAAGTTCTTCACTGAAAAGAAATTTTCAGAACTGATAGCTATGCTTGGGGTGGTGGAGACAGATAAGTAGGTCACTTTTGGCCACTCAACAATTTTTTCCTCTTTTTTTTGGGGGGGGGGTTCCCACAAGGTAACCTTGATAGATCTAGATTTCTAGTTAAATTGAACACATAAAATTTGTTGATATTCAAGAGATGAGAGAAAAAAATTTATCCATAAATCAAAGAATTATATTAATAAAAAATAAATATAAATGAGCAAGAATCCTCAAAAAGAAGAGAGGAGGTGAATATATAGAATTTCCAACATAGAAATTCTAGTCAAAAAAAGCTAGAAACAGCTAAAATAGGTGTCATAAGCTCAGGGAGACCACATAGTTTGACCTATACTACTAAAGATACATCTCACACACTCATTAATTTCCACAAGAGTCAATTGATGCACATTATCTCACTTAGGCTCACTTATCTGACAAGAGAAGCAGTTCCAACTCACTTAACTGGCCCGAAATAGTAGTTACTAATAATAGTAACGGAAAAAATCATTAATTAAGGAATAAATATCTCACTCAAAGAGAAGGTGCACATTCCCCAATAATAGATGATTTTTTACATGGGGGAGTTGGAATAAATCATGAATAAATCAAGAAAATCAAGAACTGGGAGTTGAGACTTGATTTAAAAATAACAGTTTTCCCTAAAATCTAGGGATGAGGCTCCCTTCTTCTCTTTGTGGGAAAATTAGGTGAAATGAAGTGTAAATATGAATGTATTAACCAATATATAGGAGTTTAAGCTAGGTATAAACTAATGTAAGTTAGGGTTATGCTCCAACACCCCCCCTTAAGCCTAACTGTAATGACAAAAAATTTGAGTCCCGACAACTTGGCCATTTTAGGTACTCATTACATAAAAGAACTCCTTATGAAAAGAGGAAAGAGGGAAAAACTCATGGGAACCCCACCCCAAAAAAAGAGGAAAAAAATGTTGAATGGCCAAAAGTGACCTACTCAGTTGTCTCCACCACTCCAAGCATAGCTCTCAGTTTTGAAAATTTATTTTCAGTGAAGGACTTGGTGAAGATGTCTGCAACCTGCTGCTCTGTGGGGAAGTACTATAGTGAAATGACTTTGTCATGGATCATCTCGCAGATATAATGCATGTGACGAACTTCGCATCTACGAGAAGCGGCAATGGCCAAAACTAGTTGAATGGAGTCCATTTTTGCAACAGGTGCAAATGTCTCTATGTAGTCTATGCCATGTACCTGTGAGTATCCTTTTGCGAAAAGTTGAGATTTGTACTTGATGATATCACCATATGCAGAAATATTTTTTCAATATATCCATCGGCATCAAACAAGCTTTCTTCTTTTTGGAAGTGGAACAAAGTCCCATGTGTTGTTGTCCATAAGACATAGTACTCTTCATCCATGGCAGCTTCCCAGAGTGGGTTTCCAATAGCCTCAGAGTGTGACTTTGGATCTCAACAAAGTGACATTTAGAAATGTATGGGAAGCAAAGGTTTTGTGCCAGCCAGGGCTTGAGGAGCCCCAAAAAACTGTGATATAGTTCTTCTTGTATTTGTCGGATCACCGACTAGTTCACCCGCATCTTGCGGGGTTTTCTCTGCCCAAGTTGGAAACTGAGTTGGAGCAGCCATGACATGCTCTTCATACTCTATATCAGACCCAAAAGAATTCTCTGATGGCTTCTCTAAAGTGCTTGAAGAAGTTTTTGAATCCTCCTTATTAGTGACAACAAGCGGCTCCTCAGCAGGGTCTTCTGAAAAATCATGTAGTGATTCTTCTTCAAACTTCACACTTCGAGCTAGAATGAAATTTTCAGTGTGAGAATCCAACAATCTATATCCTTTGACACCTTCAGGATATCCAAAAAATATTCATTCAACGCTTTGAGTCTCCAAAGCCTTCCTCTTATCTGTTGGAATGTGAGCCCATGCTCATGAGCCAAAAATACGAAAGTGTGACACTTTCGGTTTCTTACCAGTCCAACATTCAAAAGGAGTGGTGCATTTGAGTGATTTGTGAGGAACTCGGTTTTGAATGTATGATGAACAATTAATAGATTCATCCCATAGCTTGGGAGCTAATGATTTAGACTGTAGCATACAATTGGCCATCTCATTTAAGGACCATTTTTTTCTCTCCGCAACACCGTTCTATTGTGGTGTATATGGCATTGTGTGTTGTAGTTGTATACCTACATCAATACAAAGTTGATGCACATATTTTTTGACATACTTCCCCCATTATTAGTACTGAGTATCTTAATCTTACACCCAGACTCATTCTCAGCAAGTGCTTTAAATTCTATAAGGCATTCAAATACTTCTGATTTTAATTTTGAAAAAAATACCCAAGTAAAGCAAGAGAAATCATCTATGAAGGTGAGTACATATCAAGCCTTACTGATTGAAGGCTGCAGGAATGGGCCCATGATGTCACTGTGAATCATCCCAAGAGGTGAAGAATCTCTCCATGCCTTCCCTTTGTCAAACATTTTCTCTAGATGCTTTCCAAGAATACATCCTTGACATACACCGCTTGTGAATTTAATAGTTGGCAATCCTTCTACCATGTTTCCCATGTTGAGTTGATGCAAGTAATTATAGTTTAGATGGACAAATATTTCATGCCATAACCTACTGATATCATTAGATTGTGACAGAAATATAGTGCTAATATATTTAGGAACAAAGTGGGAGAATAAATACAAACAAGAACCGTGATCTGCAATTCCATGTGCAAGCTGTGAGCCTGTGGAAATGTCGGTAATCACTGTGGAGTCCAGAGTGAACTCCACCTTCCTTCCAAAGACAGAATGAGTGATATGATATATCAAGAGAATATTTTTGGATAGGGAGGGAACATGAAGCACATTTGTGAAGCAGCCCCCTTCAATATCAACAATTCCTTCTCCACACACCTTTGCAGGTGTGGCATCTCCCAAGTAAATTGGGGATCTGGTGCTTTCTTCGATGGAGGAAAATTCATCTTTTGATGCAGCCATATGGTTCAATGCACCTGAATCAAGGATCCAAGATGATTGAGTGGATGTCACAACCATTAAAGCATGACCATATCATGCTCTCCCTCTCGTTTTGTTATCATCTTTCTTCTTTGCATTTTCGGGCACCATGAGATTATGTTGCTACAATTTCTTAGCCATCTCATCGATAGTATTCCTAATGCAATTTTATTCAGGATGAAAACCTTTTTAACAGTAGCTGCAAAGTGTTCTTTCCTTCTTCTTCTTACCCTTAGGCTCAGAAGAGTTATCTGGAGATTGTGCGGATCTCTCCTTCTTCGATTCAGGAAATTTACCCGTTCCTTTTTTCTTGTTTTATCCACTACTATTTGGAGGATTAGTAGCCGCAAGTGCTTGGTTCTTGGAACACTTGATGGAACCCATTTGGACTAACTTGGATTTCTCTTGAGTCAATGCTGTAATGAAATAATTCAATGGAGGCATTTTCCACTTTTCCTGAGTCAATTTAGATGCTTGAAAAGATGACACAAATACATAATATTTAGGGCCTAATTTCGAGAGAATTGAAAGGATGAGTTGTTCTTCCTCTTTCGTGACTCCACATGCATTAAGTTCAATGAGGAGGGATTTGAACTTGGTGAAAAATTCTTGCAGGTTGTTGAAATGAATTGGACTAAGGGATATGAGTTCATTCTCCAGTTGATGCACTCTCATTGCATCCTGCTTGTTGAATAGTCCTTCCAATGTGGTCTAGACCACATCAAGAGTAGTGGCTCTACTGACATGAAAGAGGAGATCTCTAGAAATTGATAGGCATATCATCCCAATTGCTTCATCTAATTTATTGAAATACTTTATCTTCTCCACTACAACAGTCGGTTCTTTCTCTGTTCCCATTGTTACCCGGTAAATCCCTTTGCTTCGGAGCAGCAGAGAGATCTCTATCTTATATTCGAAGTAATTGAAAGGATTTAGAAAGAGTTTTGTGGGATGAGAGAGATGATCCATTGTTTCTTGTTGCGCCTCCTGATGATCTATACCTACAAATAAAACTGTGTACAATCCACTAGATTCAGTCTAGCTCTTATACCATGTAGAAGCGTGGTGGGCCCATTTTTTATTTTCACCATAGTGATGTTCAGGGGGGGTGTTGGAGTTACTTCACACACACATAGGATGTATTTTTTCGAAGGTTATTCCTTGTTTATTAGTCATAATTAGTCATTATCTAGTCTCCTATATTTTAGGGGAGAATATTCCACCTGGAGAATATTCTCTTTCAGTTGACACTTTAGTTTGACTGGTTGAGTTGAGTTTAGATGTTGCATTGGTTTTTGTCACCATGAAACATTGGGATCATCACCAACTCACTACTCTTTGTTCAGTCAGTTAACTAAAGACTAGTTGACTAGTTAACTCAGCTAGGTGGTCGTTCACTCCCGTAACTGCCTGAGAGACTAGACTAGGTAGCAGTTTACTCTTGTAACTGTTGGTGTGTGTACATATCAATCTAGACCACCACTATGGCTCATTAGTTACTCATTTATTCTATATATATTGTAAATTATTCACTCTTTGAGTGTGGAATACGGTTAACTAGAATTCTTCGATTCTTTCTATCTTGCTTCTTCTTTCTTAATTTCTCTCTGCAAATGTGTGTAGTGTTTTCTAGCTAGATTTATTCTGTGTAGGTTCAACACATTTACAAAATCCAAATAGTGCGCAGATCCCATTGTCAATTTGTATATCATGGAACTTTCGGTGCTATTTGTAGGACATGGAACAATAGAACCCCAATTTTAAGGTCCCCATCTCGAGAACCCGCGATCCAAAAACTGGCTAAGTATGGAATGAGGGTTTAGTGCATGCTCTGATTTAGGAATGCTATTTTTTTTTTCTTTTATGTGTTCCTAGATTTTTATCTTCAACTATGTTGAATGTGAAGTCATTATGTTTATTTTATCTCAATTCTCTTTCTTCTGATGCACATTTTCTCCTTCCTGGTCATTTTTAAAATTAAGTATGACATAAATAACTCACTCAAATTTGAGATATCATATTTCACACACACACACACACACACACACACACACACACACACACACACATATATATGTTTCTTTAAATTTCCAGGAATATGTAACACGTTTAGTATTTTTTTATATAAATGTCATAAAATTGTAGTCACTACTTTCTTTCTACTCAAACGTATACAGAGTATGTCATTTCTTGCATATTTACCACATGTCCTTCATATTGTTTGCCACAAAGACCCTTAAAATTAAAATAGTATGCAAGCTCGCTTCTCAATTTATATATCACGAAACTCTGGCTGCTCTTTGTAGGCCATGGAACAACAGAGGCCCAATTTCCATCTCGCAGCTCGACAACCCGCGATCCAAAAACTGCCTAAGTATGGAATCAGGCCCTCGTGCAAGTATGGAATGAGGAATCTTTCCTTGCTCTATAAAATCTCATCCCAATAATTTTTTAAAGTAGATATTTGTTATGTATAGTTTATTGTCTCCAGGAACCTATAATTTCATAAATTTCAATTTCTTGTGTCGAGGAGCCCCTGTTTTAAAGAAAACTAATTCAGGAATGTTATTTATTTGGTCATTTTCTCGACTGCCCTATGTAACAGTCATTGGTACTATACTTTTTGTCATTTTCTCCACCAGCGTATGTAAAACCTATGTAAAGAAAACTAATTTGCGAATGGTAAATTTTTTGGACACGAGCCCCTTAAAATTCAAATAGTTCTCAAGTCCAATTGTCAATTTATATATTGCGGAACTGCTAGTGCTATTTGTAGTACACAGAACAACAAAACCCCAATTTTCAGGTCCCTACACTGAGAACCCGCAATCCAAAAACTGGCTAAGTCGAGAACCTGCTCTTTTAAAGAAAACTAATTCGGAAATGTTATTTTTTTCATACTTTTGTCCACCAGCCTATGTAACAGACGTCAGTACTATTTTTTTTGTTCTTTTGTCCACAGGAATATGTAAAAAGGAAAACTAATTCGGGAATGATAATTTTTTTTTAATTAATTATAAATGATTTTATTGATAGAAAGATAAGTTATTGAGTTTATTATTTCAATTTCATTATTCGACATGAGCCCCTTCAAATTCAAATAGTCAATAAGACCGATTTTCAATTTTCATATCACGGAACTCTAGATTTTATTTGTAGGCCACGGAACAACAGAAGCCCAATTTTCATCCCGCCAGAATGACAACCCACGATCCAAAAATTCAAATAGTTCACAAAACAACTTGTCAATTTGTATATCGTGGAACTCTTGGTGCTATTTGTAGCCCATGGAACAATAGAAGCCCAATTTTCATCTTGCAACCATGACAACCCCAACATTTTTCAGCTCTATATATCTACTAAATCAAATTACATATTTGATTTTTGTAGGCTACGGAACAACAAAAGCCCATTTTCTGCCTGCCAACCTAAAAACCCCCATGCTCTATATATCTACTTAATCAAATTACATAATTGGTATCTATAATTTATGATGATGCTAGTTTTTTTGTTACGTATACCCTTAAATTTGAAATTGTCCACAACTCCAATTGTCAATTTGTATGTCGTGGAACTCTGGGTGCTATTTGTAGGGAACAGAACAATAGAGTTTGATTTTCAGTGCACCAGCCCGATAACCTGCGATCCAAAAAATTGCCATGTATGGAATGTCTAAATAGTGTGCAAGACCGCTTGTCAATTTCTATATCACAGAACTCTCGGTGCTATTTGTAGGCCACGGAACAAAAAAAGCCCAATTTTCAGCTCAGCACCCCGAGAACCCGGAATGAAGCTTCCGTGCATGCTCTATATATCTACTTAATCAAACTACATATTTGATATGTATGATTTCTCCTATCCAAGAACCTATAATTTCATATATTTAAATTTCTTTTGTCCAAGAGCCCTTTTTTTAAAGAAAACTAATTCGATATTGCTATTTTTTTATGCTTTTGTCCACGAACCTATGTTACAGAGATTGGCTCTTAAATCTCAAATAGTACAAAAGTCTGATTGTCAATTTGTATGTAGCGGAACTCTGGGTGCTATTTGTAATGCACAGAACAACACAAGCCCAATTTTATGCTTGCCAGCTCGACAACCCCCATTCTCTATATATCTACTTAATCAAATTACATATTTGGTATCTATAATTTATGTTGATGCTATTTTTTTGTAACATACGTACGTGCTTAAATTTGAAATAGTCAACAACTCCAATTGTCAATTTCTATGTGACAAAACTCTGGGTGCTATTTGTAGGGCACAAAACAACAGTCTGATTTTCAGCGCGCCAGCCCGATAACCTGCTATCCAAAAAACTACCAAATATGGAATCTCTTTCCCATGCTTTATAAAAGTACATATTTCATATCTATAAAACTAAATATCTACTTTATAAAAATACAAAATTCATATGTATAATTTATGATGTCCAGGAATCTATAACTTGATAAATTTAAATTTCTTTTCTATCCACCAGCCCTTGTTTTAAATAAAACTAATTCATGAATGCTAATACTTTTTTGTTTCCATGTACTTCAACTTCCTACCCAACTGTCTGTACTCGGTCGCATTTTTTCCCATTCCAATTTGTATAAACATGGCATCCTATTAAGTCATCATGTAACATAGGTTTAATGTAAAAAAAATTACATTGGAACATATTAACTCCTTATGTGCCATGCCATAATTGAAGCATAATAATGAACCAAAGTCAATCATAATAATTTTATATTTACTAAGGACAAGTTTATAACTCATTTTTTTTAATCATTTTTAAATTTTGAACTACATTTTCAAAATAAATGTACTAAATAAATTATTAAAATGATTTCAAAATAACAATAGTAAATTTGATTTAGGAAGGACCAAGTTTGAAACATTCAATTTCTTTTAATTAAGTGGTTCTAGTTGTGTGTAAATGTGGAAAAACAGTAAGGGAAAATCACATAGATAAATGATTATTTGTTTAATTAATCATAAGCCTTATTATTACATACAATGAGATTGGGATATTTCCAACAAACCATCATGCACTGAAAACATAAAACATAGTGTGCTAGGAAACATACTTAGAATGATTAGTTACTTGAAAATTATTGAATGAATAATTACTTGAAAACTATTAGTTGTTTAGTAAAACTAATTGTTATTATCTTAGTAGTAATGCATTTTTGGAATGTGTAATATTAAGTAATACTACCATATGATTTAAATGTTGGAATAATGATTCATTTGTATGTTCTACGTTAATTGTTGTTATTTTTTATATCTAGAAAGTTTAATTAGAGTTAGAGAAATATTTGAGCACTGGTTTGTGGAGAGAGATTGTTGAATGAATTGAGCAGTGATTGTTGAGATATTAGGAGATGATAGTTTCCCATATGTATTCTCTCTATGTATAAATGTATAGTTTGGTAATAAGAATGTTTGAGTTGGATGTGCATTATTGCAAAATTTATTTCCTCCATTATTATTGTTGATATATTACTTCACTAAAACAATTAAATATAATTATGCTGAAAGGCATACACCTATTGACCATGGGTACAATTAATGATCTTTAAACTTTAAATCTTAATCTTATGGTCAGGAATTGAAGATGCTGGCATATTCTTAGTCATCCTCCCAAATCAATGAATGGGATTTATTGTTCATAACTTCCTTGCATTTATAAATGCATGCGTTAACATGTTTACTTTTTCACATTTACCTAATCATATTAAGAAATTATTGTAAGGCCATACGATTGCCACCTTAAAATGATTAACAAGAATTAATATCTATGAACGATTTTATTGCCATGTTTGGCCTGTGTTGTGAACCGTGGCCACGGTTGGCTTGAGTTTCATGTTATAATTGTGCATTTCAATTAACCATTTTTTGTGGGCATTTCAATTAATGGTGGAATTGAATGTGAATCGTGATTGTGCAGGTTATTAGAGTTACGGTTATAAAATTCTAAACTATTTTAAACTATTCTTTCCATTTTTTTACAGTGAGCTGTCATTTTTTTACCAGACTTTCATGAATTTTTAATATGAATAACAACCAAAAAAATATTGTTAGTGGGCGGATGGGTATGGTCGGTGGATGTGAAGTGCCAATATCAACCTCCAACTTCTGGGTTTCAATCAACAATGCTTTGTGTGGGTGTTTAATTTAAAGTGGAATTGGATACGAATAGATTTTGTGCAGCTACATAGGTTAATAGGGTTAAGGTTATAAAGTTATAAACAATTTAATCTTTAAAAAATTGTAAATATATGTAATTTTATATTAATTAAATACAATTTTAATATAATTAAATTTTATTTTAAATATAATTTTAAATCTTATTTTTAATATAATTATAGTATAATAAAATATAAATTTAATATAATTAAATCTTATAAAGTTTTAAATAATTTAATCTTTAAAAAATTGTAAATATATTTAACCATACTTAATTAAATATAATTTTAATTAAATCTAAAATATATTAATTAAATATAACTTTACATTTTATAATTTCATATTTTTAAAGGTTATTATTATTTTGTAAATAAAATTAATCATTTTGCCTTATAATTATTTTTTAAGTTAAATAAAAGTTTTGTTAAGATTATTAAATAAGTTTTTTTGTTAAAAATTCTAATTGTAATTGATTAAATGAAATTTTATCATTAAAAAATTTGATCCATTTCAAATGATCAAAATAGTGTTTATTTATTTATTTATTTTAAAAATCAATTAATATCTTACATTGTACATTAATGTAAATTAATACTTTAATTTATATTAATGTAATAATGTGTTTTTGATAAAAGCATTGCTAAGATAAGAACAAATTCTCACGAGCTCTATAGTGAAACTGGGCATTGGTCAATTCCTAAAATGCCATGGGATGAAAGAGTGTGTCACCTTTGTGACACTAAGAAGGTTGAAGATGAAAAACACTTTCTCTTAGATTGTCTAGCCTATACCCATATTAGATCTCATTTTCAAAATATTGATCACACTACCAACCTTCCTAACCTCTTAACTCAACAAAAGTATGGTGATCTTGGAAATATTCACTTAATGATTTTCAAACACATAAGAAAAATTCTAAAGAATCACAAGTAATCAATGTCTTTAGAATTAGTATAAATTGTCATCTGCAACGGGTAAAACAAGTCGATTTCCTTTAAATGTTCTTAGGAAAAATATAAATTATCATCTATAATGTATAAATCAAGTAGATTTGTTATCAATGAGCTTAAAACAATATGACTCATCATCTAAAAACATCCATATGATTTGTTATCAATGCTCCTATAATAACTATAACTCATTAAATGATTTGTTGTTACAATGTGATGTACATAGTGTTGAGTCTTTCAATTTGACAAACATTGCGTCGATTTTCACAATTTAATGGACATAACCATATTTTCGCAATGTGATGAACATGACTTGCCATAACCATATTGTCGCAATATGACGAGCATAACCATATTGTTGCAATTTCATGAGCATGACTTGCCATAACCACATTATCGCAATGTGATGAACATAACCATATTGTCACAATCTGATGAACATGAATGGCCATAACCACATTATCAGAATGTGACGAAGAAAACCATATTGTCGCAATCTGATGAACATGACTGGCCATAACCATATTGTTGCAATGTGACGAACATAACTATATTATCACAATGTGATGAACATGAATGGACATAACCACATTATCACAATGTGATGAACATAACCATATTGTCACAATCTGATGAACATGACTGGCCATAAGCATATTGTCGCAATGTGATGAACATAACCATATTGTTGTAATGTGATGAACATACCCTCATCGTCGCAATGTGATGACCATGACCATATTTTTCGCAATGTGACCAACATAGCCTCATCATCGCAATGTGATGAACATAACCATATTGTTCACAAAGTGTCAAACATAGCCTTATTGTTTCAATATGACGAACATAGCCTCAATGTCTTAATGTGACGAATATTGCCATATTGTCAGAATGTGACGAACATAGCTTTGTTGCCGCAATGTAACAAACATAACCATGTTTATGGAATGTGACGAATATATCCTTGAATCTTGCAATGTGACGAACATAGCACTGAGTCTCTCTATTTGACAAACATAGCACCGACTCTTGGAATGTGACGAACATAACCATATTTTTGCAATGTGACGAACATAACCATATTGTTGCAATATCATGAGCATGACTTGCCATAACCACATTATCGCATTGTGACGAACATAACCATATTGTCTTGATCTAACGAGCATGAATGGCCATAGTCTCATTATCACACTATGATGAAGAAAACCATATTGTCGCAATCTGATGAACATGACTCGCCATAACCATATTGTTGCAATGTGACGAACATAACCATATTTTCACAATGTGACGAACATGAATGGCCATAACCACATTATCACAATGTGATGAACATAACCATATTGTCACAATCTCATGAACATGACTAGCCATAACCATATTGTCGCAATGTGATGAACATAACCATATTGTCGTAATGTGATGAACATAGCCTTGCCATCGCAATGTGATGAACATAACCATATTGTTTGCAATGTGACCAACATAGCTTCATCATCACAATGTGATGAACATGACCATATTGTTCACAATGTGTGGAACATAGCCCTATCGTCGCAATATGACAAACATATCCCCACTTTCATAATGTGACGAATATTGCCATATTGTCACAATGTGACGAACATAGCTTTGTTGTCCCAATGTGACAAACATAACCATATTTCGAGAATGTGACGAATATAGCCTCGAATCTTGCAATGTGATGAATATAACCATATTTTTGTAATGTAACAAATATGATTGGTCCTAACCATATTGTCACAATGTGATGAACATATAACCATATTGTCACAATGTGATGAACACGACTAGCCATAACCACATTATCGTAGTGTGACAAACATAACCATATTGTCGCAATGTCATGAACATAGTCTCATCATTGCAATGTGATGAACATAACCATATTGTTGTAATGTGACGAACATTGCCTCATCGTCCTGATCCGATGAACATATCCTTGTTGTCACAATGTGACACAAATATCATGGCGTCATAATCTCACAAAAAACGTCTTGTCATCATAATGTGATGAACATAGCCCTGTAGTTGAAATAAATGTCATGTCATCGCAATGTGATGAATATATGAAATTTAATTTCATCACATAGCCATACGACATACGATGAACATATGACATTTATGTTCATCACATAGTTATTTTTTACTTAAATGTCCTATCATCTCCATGTGATGACCATAGACCCATCATCGGAATATCCTCTTCATCGTCAATATGTGACAAACAATATATTATTATCACAATGTGACGAACATAGCCCCATCGTCACAATGTCATGCAAATATCATGTCGCCATAATGTGACACAAATCTCGAGTCATTGCAATCTGACGAACTTAGCCCCTCCCTCTCTATGTGACAAAAATAACCATATTGTTGCAATATGACGAACGTAGCCTCGTCATCACATTTCCATCAACATAGCTTCATCATCGCAATGTTACGCAAATATCATGTCCTCATAATGTGACAAACAATTCCAAATGTTGTTATCTGAATGTCATCTGCAGTCTTGGTCAACGATGGTCATGGGCATCCATGGTCACTTATGGATAAGAACTAGAAAATATGGTTAACTATTGTCAACCATGGTCATGGTCAACCAAGGTCAACCATAGTGAAGGTCATCCAAAGTGAATGCCAACCATAGTGAAGGTCTATAGAAGTTAACCATGGTGAAGGTCTACAGAAGTTAACCATGGTCATGGTCATGGTCAACGATAGATAACCATGATCACAGTAATCCAAGGTCAACCTTACTTAACCATGGTCATGGTCAACTATAGTGAACCTTTCCTTCCCAAAATCAACCAAGTTCTACCAAACTTAACCATGGACATGATCAACCATAGTCAAGTATAATCATTCTAAATTATTGTATTAATACTTCAATAATGTATTATTAATATATTACTACTTTAATAATGTATTTATTAAGGTATTGATAGTTTAATAATGTATTATTAAAGTATTAAAACTTTTTTAATGTTTTAATTATTTAATATTAATGTTTTAGTGTATTAATATTAATAAATGCATTATTAATAATGTATTTATTAATGTATTATTACTTTAATAATGTATTATTTATGCATTACTTTTTTTAGAGTATTAATACTTTAACAATGTGTTGTTGTATTAATTAATTAATAAATACATTATTAATGTATTAGTACTTTAATATTTTACATTATACAATAATGTATTATAATATACAATAATGTATTATAATACATTACATTATTAATGTTTTTGTATTTATATAACAATATTCTAAAATAGTTTTAATGTATTTTAATTTTATTATAATATTAATAGTTTAATGATATATTATTTAGTATTGCAAATAAAAATATTTGTTAATTTCATTAATACATTACATTATATATTCATGTATAAAAAATTTAATTTATGCATTACATTAATTTAATTATATACTTTACATTATTATTAATCAATTAATACATTACATTCATATAATAAGTTATACATTAATGTCTGAATACTTTAATTTATAAATTACATTAATTTTTCAATACATTTAATAAGTTTATTTACTATTTTATACATTAATTTTTATATCATTAATATATTATTTAATTAATACATTAATGTATTATCCCATCAATATATTAATATATTATTATTTTATTAATTTTTAATACTTTATTAATATATAAAGTATGTTTTATTGTATTAATATCATAATGATTATGATGATGATTAACGTCCACTAAAACTTAATTGAATAATATAATATTTTAATGTATTATAAATGTATTTTTACTTTATTCAAGTTTTATTAATGCTTTATTATTTTAATATATTATTGTACTTTTAATGCATTATTATTTTATTTACCTAGTGTTAAGACTTTATTAATGTATTTATAATTTAGCAACATATTAATTAATTAATTAGTACAATACATTAATAAGATATTTATTAATTAAATTATTGTATCATTAATACATCACATTATACATTAAAATATTGATACTTTAATTTATACATTACATTGAGGTATTAATTAATCAATACATTAATACTTAAATATATTAATTTAATATTCTTTTACATTATTAGTATATTACTTTATAATTAATTTAGTGACTTATTTATTCTTTATTAATTTATTTGTAATATACTAATGTATTAATATTTTACTCATGTATGAAAAATGTTTTATTTGATAAATGTATTGTATTTAGTGTATTGATTTATTGTTTATTAATGTTTTATTTTGTAATTAATTAATACCTTTCATTATACATGAATGTATTAATGTAATGTGTTAATACTTATGAGTATATATTACAATAATGTAAAAAATAATTAAGAGATTAATTATGTAATTATGTTGAAAGGCATACACCAAGGCATACACCTATTGACAATGGGCACAATTAATGATCTTTTATTACGCCTAAAGACGTACACCTATTGACAATGGGCACAATGAATGATCTTTTAACCTTATTTAACTTTAAACCCTAATCTGATGGTTATGCATTGAAGATGCTGGCATATTCTTAGTCGTCCTCCAAAATCAATGGATCAGATTTATTGTTCATAACTTTCTTGCATTTATCAAGGCATCCTTTAACATGTTTACTTTTTAACATTTACCTAATCACATTAAAAAATTACTATAAGGATATGTAATTGCCACGTTTCATTTATCAACCTAATGCAATCAAACGTTTCATATTACCAAGACGGATTACCACAAACATTTTATATTGGAGGCACGCGTTCTCAGTTGCTACCTTTCGGCGTTCTCAGCGGCGAGTTAGTTGTTGTGCTAGTTATATATTAATGTCTATTCCTCAAGCAGGTAGGTCGTCAACTAACAACAACCACTTTATAAAAGTGGTTGATATATAGGGTGGACATGTCATTAGTTTGGAAAGGTGAATAAATAGCACGGACATATATCAACCGTTTTTATGAAATGATTGTTCCCAGTATATTTACTTTTAGTAAAATGTAAAAATAAAATGTCATCAATCATTTTATATAACTTAGTAATAATAATAATAATCTAATTTAAAATTATATTTTAAATGTTATTAACTAATTAAAAAATTATAATTTATTTAATAATAATAATCTACTCTACTATTACAATTTAAATTAATTTATAAACTTATTTTCTATATGAAATAATAAACCCACTTTATATAATGAATTAATAAATTAATTATTCAGTTTAAACTTTCTTCTTGTATCTGCCAAACCAAATACTTAATAATAGTATATTCCATAGGTTAGGCGACCTATGGAATCCGGGGCTTCCGTTAAAATCGGTGGCTTGGTTAACGCGGGCATCCGGAATTTCACTTTCACATTAGGAGTGACATGAAAAATTTGGACTAACTTTCATGTTCTTGTTAAATTGTTAGATTGAAATTCATTTTATACCGTGCAGCAAGTTTCTGGTATTTTTAAGAAACTCCTCTCTTCTTCCCTTATCCGCAAGAATAGAATAACTCGTAAAACAAACAATTTTATTTAATTCCCACATTTAAGGGATAGAAACAGATGGAAGACCTACAACACCATCCCTTGCCCTTCTTTTTTGACACCAATGTTATTTCTGTTTGTGCCTCATTCAAAGCCTGCCCCTTGCTAATTAGATGAGAAAGTGAAAACACTGAATACCTTATACCTTTTCTTCAACAGTACATACTCCTGTCCATATCTCTGGTCCGCTGCCAGTTGAAAAACACGTTCTCTGGCCGTATTATAAGAAATGAAGGGCCGACGAAATCTTTGTTAATCTTCGTACAACAACCTCCGTGAACATGGGTTGCATTGTCCACGTCGTCCATAAATTTGAAACGCTGGCATTCTGTGGTGCCCCTCATATGTACACGATTTTCATACCAGTGCCGTCAGGGTCACCCAGGGTCACTCATGGGCACTAAACCCCACGCAGTACGAGGAAGGGCCACCTTTTTCATTAAGTCTTCCCTACACATTACATATTTCTGCAGGAGGACCACCCTTTTCATTAAGTCTTACTCACACGGTACACTTCATTTTCATTAGGTTTTAGCTGATTTTCATATCAGTGCCGTTAGGGTCACCCATGGGATTTGAGCAGGAAATCAATATGCAATCTAATGCAGAGTCTTTAAAATTACAATTATTAATATATATATTTTAAGATTGTTTTGGTATATACATAAAGATATATTCAATTATATATATACTATCTATCACAATCTTAAAAACTCTGCAGTAAACTACATAGTGATTGCCATTTAAACCTAAATAAATGGACACTAAACCCCAAGCAGTAATCATTAAGTCTTACTCACAGCCCTTTTCATAAGACTAAAGTCTTACCCACACATTGCACATTTCTGCAGGAGGACCACCCTTTTCGTTAAGTCTTAACCGCACATTGCATAAGGCTGTTTTGTCTGAAATTTCTGAACGGTTTCTTCTTAAAGGCTGCAATAATTCCAAGGCATTCTCGAGATTTTGGCGGGCTGAGTTCTTTTGTTTCTTCTAAATTACTAAAATATTGCAATAATTCCAAAGCATTATCAAATTTGGGTGGGCTGAGCTTCATTGCCTAATATCATGATATGTGTGAGCAAGGTAAGATATGAAATGGATTTGTATAATTTTTCTTTTGGGCCAATCCATCATGGTAAACCGGTTAAGGTGGGTTTTCGTTTCAATTAAATTGAATGTTTCCCTCGGGAAGGTATATTGCTTGTCTATAGAGTCTTACATAAAATTACATATTTAGTTTTGAGTGACAAGGCTCCTCTTCATGAAAATGTGCCTTCTTTCTTGTATTCTTGTCGATCACTA
>ML785463.1:239112-263194 GCA_009831015.1 Picea engelmannii
TTTGAGTGACAAGGCTCCTCTTCATGAAAATGTGCCTTCTTTCTTGTATTCTTGTCGATCACTAAAAACGCAATGGTGAGGGAAATCAAATAATCCAAAAGAATTGTATATTTTCCACCACATGAAAACCCTTCACTGAATGGTAGGTGTTGAAGGCCTCTCTCACTTGAAGGCACCAACCTATTCTCAACATTTATTCATCTTCAAACTAAGCCATCATGCCCTTTCTTTAATTTTGGGGTGATTTGAAACTTTTACCACTTCTCTGGTCCGTCACTTTCCAAACCTTAAACCTCGCACCATCTTCCCTCATGTAGTCTTTGGCCCATTGGGCTTGTTCAAAAATTTTGTTCCATTTGGATAGAGTTTAGCAGCTTTAGCGTGGGCACGGTTGGGTGGGAATATTATAACGAGATGGGGGAATAATGGGATCTTTTGTTAAATACTTCACCACTGTCTTCTTAATTCTTATGGCATTTTCATTAAATGTTCAATTCATAAGTAGCATAGCCATCTATAAAAATTTAAATGGGATGTTTCCTTATTCACTTTTTATTATATGATTGCTTTTAAAATAAATTATATAAAGATTTTCGAATAGGAGTTTATAAACCCCTTTCAAAAATATAGATATAATATAGTCTAACTACTAAATCAACTTTATTGTAAATATTGATCCGATAAAACAAAATGATAGTCAAATTGCCAATCAAAACCATTGATTCTAGCTTGCATCCCCTTTTTTTCTTGACCAATCTCATTCAATGTCATAACCACGATGATACAAAAATGAATTTATGGCATAGGACACTTAAAACCAGAGTGAAGAAAACCGACTCATAACATTTCAGAGATGGGGGAAGCAAAGCAGAGTTTGTTCTAAATTAATCAATAACATTACACAAATATATATACGATGATGTGGTTGAGGAACAGTTTATGAACAATTCTAAACGGTTCATAATTCTAACTAATCACCATTAAACCTCCATTATTCTAACTCTCCCCTTTAATGGAGAAAGTATTTACATCCACACCTAACATCTCCCTAAACAATTCAAATTTAATCTTCCCAAGAGGCTTAGTGAAAATATCAATAGCATTTTCACTAGTGTTACAATACATTAAAGAAATGTCATTAGACTGCATCTTTTCTCGAACAAAATGGAATTGAGTATCAAGATGCTTTGTCCTTGAATGATAAAATGGAGTATTTTCCAACTTGATTGAGCTATGGTTATCGCATTTGATTATTGTAGATTTCTTTTGTTCTTCTCCAACATATTGAAGTAGTCTTCTCGACCAAACAACTCAACAATTTGTTGCACACAATGTTTTATATTCTGCTTCAATGGATGACAAAGATACAATAGGTTACTTCTTACTACTCCATGAAACAATCTCAGATCCAATGCCAAAAGAATAACCTGTAGTAAATCTCTGATCATCTGGATTGCCAACCCAATTTGAATCTGAGTAACTTGTCATCTCAACATCGAATTAATCAATATATTTAATACCATAATCAAGTGTTCCTTTGAGATACCTGAGTACCCCTTTCACTGCAATCCAATGGCTTTCTAGAGGTTTAGCCATAAACTGACTTAACACACTAACAAAGGATGCTATGTCAGGTCAAGTTGTAGTGAGATAGTTTAGGCTTCCCAACATCTGTCTATACACTGTATCATTTACCTCCTTCAAACCATTAACGCAGTAAAGTTTCATGTTATGTTGCATTGGAACATAATAAACTTTACACTGATCCATTTTAAACCTCTTAAGTACTTCTCTAATATATTTACCTTGAGACACAAAGGTTTGACCAACATATCTCCAAACTTCAAGACCGATAAAGTAATGTAACTCACCAAGATCTTTCATTTAAAATGCCTGTGACATCTTCTTCTTGATTCCACTTATCAATTTTTCTGAATTTCCTGTAATAATTAAGTCAACAACATATAATGAAATCAATACAATGTGCCCATTTTCATCAAACTTGGTATACAAATTTGGATCACTTTTGCTCCTCATAAAACCCTATCGAAGAAAGAATGAATGTATCTTCTCATACCATGACCTAGGTGTTTGTTATTGTCCATACAATGATTTCTTTAATTTGCATACTAAATGTTCTTGACCACTTTTCACAAACCTCTCTGGTTGAGTAAGGTAAACCTCCTCCTTTAACTCACCATTCAGGAAAACATACTTTACATCTAATTGGTGAAGCTTCCAATGGTGTTTTGTAGCTAGTGCAATTAACATTCTTATAGTGTTTAATTTATCTACTATTGCAAATGTTTCTACATAATCAATGCCCTCTTTCTGTGAATATCCTTTTTCCATTAATCTAGCTTTATATTTATCTATATTACCATTTGCTTTGAATTTAGGTTTTTATATCCATTTACAACCTATGGGCTTTTTATCTTTAGGAAATTCAGTCAATTCCCAAGTTTTGTTTTTCATTATAGAGTCATATTCTTCCTCCATTGCTTCTCCCCACTCTTCATGTTCATTAGCTTCATTAAAAATCATGGGTTCTATGAGATTTGAAATATTACTCATTAGGGCATAATCTTTATATTTTTCAGGTGGACGAACGTGTCATGAAGATCTTCTCAATTCGTTGGTTACTTCTTCTCCGTTTTGTGAAGATTCTTCTTCACTGCTAGATGTATTCATGTCACTGGGTGCCTTTTCCTGTTGTTGCTTCTCTTCTTTGACCTCTTCATCTTCAAGAAGTACCTGCAATCCTTCATGACTATTGTCTTCATTGTTTCCTTCCGCATGTTCATGAAAGATTACTTCTCTACTTGAAAACACTTTGTGAGTAGATGGATCAAACAATTTGTATGATTTAAATTCTGATCAGTACCCTATAAAAATACATTTGATAGCTTTCGCATCAATCTTCTTCTTGTTCTCCTTTCGAATGAGTGCAAAATCCTTACACCAAAATATCCTCAAATTATTAAATGTTGGTTTAGAATCAAACAGGGCTTCAAAAGGAGTTTTATGATCAAGACACCTTGTTGGACATATATTCTTTAAGTAAACAACAGTGCTAATGGAATCAACCCAAAAATCATTTGAGATATTCTTACCTTTCATCATACTTCGTGCACACTCCACCAGAGTTCTATTTTTCCTTTTTACGACTCTGTTATGTTGTGGGGTGTGGGTTACTATAAATTGTTGTACTATTACATGATCTTTGTAGTACTTGATGACACTCTCCAATCTGTACTCTCCTTCCTCCTTCGTGGGTACATGCAAAATCCTTTTTTCCTTTCTTGGACGAAGCTCTGGATTAAGCTTCCAACAACTAGCCTTTTGATGTCCACTCTTGTTGCAAAACGTGCAACGAGTTTTTGGCATCCAGACTTGTTTCCCCTTCTCTTTCTTCTGTTGTGGACTTGATCCTTTACGTCATGTTTCCTTCCTGGTCGACATAGGTTTCCTGTACAAAGTTTGTATCTTCCAACACTTGGCAACACAATGCTTAGGTGAATGACAATAAGTACATGGATAAAGATTCCACAAGTTCCAGTTTACTTGATTATGCGTGTTATAATCAAAAGGAGAATTAATAGAAACATGACCATTATACCTTCCATGCTGATCTTCACTTTTCTTTGGAGACGACCTGCATTCACTAACATAGTCCTGAAGTGATGCGCCATTTCCTTTTGTGAAGTATTCTTGCAATGTCTTAAGTTGGCCATTTGAAGCATCACTTGCTTCCGAATTTTTGGAACCTCTCTTGGAAGACTCTCCAACGTCCCCTTTGCCATATCCCAATCCTAAGTATTGAGGCCTTTCCTCAACCTCAATAGGATTTACAATGCCTTGACCTCTACATCCAAGGCCCTTTCCTTGTTCATAACCCATCTTGGTTAGTATTCTCAAACCTACACCTTTTGTGTGTTTTTCGAATGCACCAAAACCAACTTGATGAGAATGAGGAAAATTTGATGAGAAACCTTCACTGCATACCTCAGATATGTTGTCTGAAACAGATGTAGAAGGCACTTCCTTCAATGCTTCTTTTCCTTTGTTGTTCTTTGAATCTTTCACTTGAATCGTGCTCTTTCGTTCCAAATAGTCTTCATACAACACCTTCACCATCTCGACCATGGAAAACACCGAATCTCTGAACTCCTTCTCATCTTGAGAAAGTCCTCCTATAGATGCCATTTTCTTCCTTGAGATGAGCTCTTCCCTGGTTAACATGTAAAACTCAAATCCAAACGTCAACTAGCTTTGATACCACTTGATCCATCAGGATTTTTTGAATGACTTATGGTTGAGTTTTTTAACTTTGCATGCATTAATTAACCATTGAGAAACTTAGCGAAAGAATGAGGAAGATTGAGGAATTATATAACCATATACATATATGTGCAGATCTGAAATGCAATAAAAGACATAAATAGCAAACCAATAATACGCAGGTTGATAACGGAGTTCGTCACAACTTTGCCTACGTCTCCGGGCCTTTTCTCTATGGGGGAGGCTTCTTTATTTCTATTTGAAAACTCAATAGTACATCCTTGCAATGCCTAATGGCTACAATACTGATCTGGTCATGTTTGTCCAGATCTCTAGAACCATGCACAAAAAACGGCACGCGAAACAAACGTCCGGAGCTCTCAGAAATGGTCCGACAGCATCTTCTCCTCAACGACTTCTCTGCCTCAAACTGGCTTTGGCTTGGTTTCTCCCCAACATCTCTACTCTGAATTCTCTCAAAATTTGTCCTCATGGCCTCAAAATGGACTTGGTTAAATAGTTGGGAAGGTAGTTGTCCATCGCCAACTTCCTCCAAGAAGTTAGGCTCAAAAACCACCCAATAACTCCCAATTACATTAAAAATGGATTAATTACATTTAAAAAACCCAAAAGTGGTTAAAAAACCCACTTTTAACTATATAATATAGTTATATCCGGGCTTAGTCTCCCTCTCCTAGGCGTGCGCTCCTTTCGGATGGTCATATGGTCTTCATATATGGCCAAGTGCTAGCCATAGGCTAAGCGCTGGCCTGTTAACACCTGGTCACATGGGATAATAAAACCCGTGGCTTATCATAATTCCCGCGCCCAACTCGCGTGCATACATATGGTCATATGTTAACACAAAAACCACGGGTCGGGGCTAAGCCCCGGCCTGACACCCCCGCAATATACACTATAATGCAATTGAAATGTAATCAAATACATACATATGGTATGAAACATATGGAGGTACAATGGTCAGACGAAGGTTTGTGAAGGCGGATGGTTTGGGGAGGTCCCTGGTTCGAATCTGGGGGATTACAAAAGTTTTGAACAATCAACCAAAACCAATAAACCAATACCTGGGTGCCATGTGGCAGCCGCTAATTGGGCCACGTGGCACCCAACCATTCGCTCGAACGGTGACACGTGTCACCTTAGGATTGGTCCAGCCATGCACCAAAAAGTCCAAATCTACCTGACACGTGTCACTCCCTGGAGCCGCCACGTGTATTGTACGGACCTGCCACGTGTCGTCTGTACGGACCTGCCACATGTCGTCTGTACGGACCTGCCACGTGTCCTATACGGACTTTCCACGTGTTTGGTACGGACCTGCCACGTGTTCGGTATAGACCTGCCACGTGTCCTGTACGGACTTGCCACGTCAGCGTCCGTACGGACTGTACGGACTACACAGTCAGCAAATGTTTTGCCTGTTTGACTTTTCAGCCAGAATGCGATATCTTCTCCATACGGACTCCGTTTGACAAAGTAAATATACCACCAGAATCAGGAAGATGAGACGGACGCAATGGTGTTGGTTTCGTCAGATTCTGAGCACTTTCATTTTTGAGCATTTTTCAAGCCCTATCAGGCTTCTGAATCCGATTTCGGATCACTTCTCCACCATGTTTTTAAATTCCTTGAAGTATTCAAAAACATCACTCTTTTTCCTAAGGAAATAAACCCATGTGTATCTTTTGCAGTTATCAATAAAAAATAACAAATAATAAGCACCTCCTAACAACCTTGTCTGCATTGGTCCACAAACATCAGTGTGCACAAGTTCTAATAAATCTCTTTTTCTCCTATCAGGATTAGAGGGGAATTCATCTCTATGCATCTTTCCTAATGCACAACCTTCCCAAGAAGCATATTCATTCTTCAACATAGGGATTCCTTCAACCATACTTTGTTTTTGTAATAACAAGAAATCATGATAATTAATGTGACCATACCTTTAGTAACAAAGAGTTTCTGTAGTCATAGTCACAAAAGTTAAAGCTTGATGATCTTTGCTAGTGACGTCAAGTTTGTATACGCCTCCAACTCTTACTCCTAAAGCAACAATTCTGTAATGATCCTGCAAGTCCTTCACTATACAATGTGTCTTGAATAATTCGACCTTCAAATACTGATCTGTAATGGTGGACACAAAAATAATTTTTTTCGTTATCCCAGGGAGCTACACAACATTGCGAATGTGTCTGACAATACCATTCTGAAGTGTTACTGGAATATCTCCATATCCCTTGATTTGATAAGAACGATCATCTCCAAGATAAATATCGGCACCATTATGTGTTTCTTTAAAGTTTATATACCGATTCTTATTACATGTCATGTGAATTGAAGCACCAGAATCAACAAACCAAGCATCAACATCATCAGTTTCAACAAACAACGCAACATTCAACACAAACAATTTGAGATCTTTTGGTTCAATATTTGAATTTTCTTCTACAAAGTGTCCTGAAAGTTTTCTATTTTTATTCCTAGCCTCATCATCATTTTTCTTTTTATAACATTCTCTGGCAATATCCCCATGCCTACCATAATAAAATCACTCAGGTTTATTTCTATTCGATGGAATACCTTGATTTGGCTTTGAATTCCTCTGAAATGAACTTCCTCCTCTGCCTCCTTCTTGTGGTTTCCCTTTAGGGAATCTCTTCTTTGTACATAGTGCTGAGTCTGAATTCTGAGGCTTCAAATTTGTGTGCCTATCTTCCTCTTGCAACAATATACCTGTCAATTCCTCAAAAGTGGGATCTTTCTCCCTCGCCACAAGGCCTGTTATAAACATTTTATAGTCCTCTAGCATTCCATTTAGAGAAATTGTGACAAGATCAATGTTTGACACTTTGTATCCTATATCTCCCAATTTATGTTTCATTTCTTTAATTCACCCAAGAAATTCACTCACAGACTCATTTATATCCATTTTAATACTTATTAATTTACTCTTTAGGAAAAGAATGTGATTCGTATTATTAGTTTGATACAGATCTTTAAGTGCTTGCCACGTTTCACTAGAAGTCTTAGCATCTCTAATATGCAGAATTATGCTAACTTTAACAGACATTCTCAAAAATACCTTGGCTTTGTTCTCTCACTTATCCTAGTCTAGGATTGTTGTCATTGTGGAGCCTACAGCCGTATCGAGTCGCACTTCATCTCCTTTCGCAATCGTCCATACACTATAACCTTCCATCAAGGTTTGCATATTGAATTTCCAATTGATGAAATTTGAGCCATCTAACTTATTGAATTCATTGAGGTCTGTTTATGCCAGCAGATTCTCCATCTCTACAAAATTCTTCATGCAACAAACTTGAAACGTTGTCAATTAAATCTTGATACTCAACAATTTAATATCTACAAATAATCACAGTGATACCATGATTGACCTCTTCTCACCTCCCAACAACACCATGCGACGATATTTCCACATGAATTTTGCTATCATATAGAATTGTGCAACCCTTGATATGAGGCATAGCTAGAGTCTCCTACACGCTACTCAACACTGCAATCCTTCAAAGAATTCTCCAGCTATCCAACAATAAAAAACAGGTTGACTACCAACGATCCAATAATACTAAATCAATTCAAATTCAATTTCATAGCACGGTTAAAACTATTGGTCTCGCCTGTAAAACAGGACTCGGCTCCAAATGCATTCCTCAATGAAAACAATGGTCATATGCAGGGATTGAGATGCACCACAACACTCTAACTTGTGGATAACAATGAGACGCACCATAAACAATCTCAAGATGCAGGGATTGAGATGCACTACATTCCTCTTCACGACGTGGTATCTCCCAACCAAGGACAACAACGTGACATAGTATAGCCTCCACAATAAATGCAGTCAGACTCAACACACATATAGGTATTCTTTCATTCAATAGTCAAGGCGACCATCAGTAAAAGCACCAATAGTCAGTGAGGACACTTCGACCTCCAGGTGCTCCACACCCTCTCCACATACACTCAAACCTGCAGTTCTCCACACTCTGAATTTATAGTGGTCTTGTGTGGGATCCTTACTCAAGATCCATCTACCTCTCACAATCTCCCAACATTGCTGTGATACCAACTTAAAATCAAAGTGAAGAAAATCAATTAATAACATTTTGGAGACGGGGGAATCAAAGCAGAGTTTGTTCCAAATTAATAAATAACAATACACAAATATATATATGATGATGTGGTTGAGGAACGATTTATGAACAATTCTAAATGGTTCATAATTCTAACTAATCACCGTTAAACCTCCATTATTCTAAATCTTCATAGATCTTTTACACGACTATGGTTGAGTTATTAAGCACGTGTTGATTAACCAATTAGGAAGCTTAAAAAAACAGGAAAAATTATAGAATACATATAGCCTCAATATGAACATGTACATAACTGAAATGAAGAATAAAATAGTAGAAAACCATAACACCAATGTGATAACGTAGTTCGACAATCTCGCTTATGTCTCTAGGCCTTTGTCTCAGTGGATGAGACTTTCTTATTTCTATTCAAAGTTCAATAAGTACATTACAACAGTGTCAAAAGGTTAAAAACATTATCTGGTCTTGTTCTACCAGATCTCAATAACCCAACAGAAGAAACGACACTCTAAATGGATGTCTGGAGCTCCCAGAAATGGTCCGCAAATGTGCGCTCCTCAATAGCTTCCCTGCATAAAAATGGATTTGGCTTGGAAAATATTCATCATAAACCTACTTTGATTATATTTTTGTGTCCTTAATAAGGCTTGGTTTATATATACTTAATTTTGGTAACCATCTCCCAACTTCCCCCTAAGATATGGCCTCAAAAAGGGCCCATATCCCCCCAAAAGGGCCAAACATCCATCAAAAATCACTAATATATGGTTATAAAACCACTTTTTTCACATTTAAAGAGATAAGGCCCTCTAGCCCAATGTTCTCTCCTTAAACACAATCATATGAGGTCATATGGCCAACCGCCATCCCCCTAGGGGTTGTGCGTTGGCCCCTCCTCTGTAATACTAGGTCACATGGCGCAATATGGTGGAACCCTAAGACTAAGGGCTTATCCCTAGTCCTCCATGCCACTGCATCATAGATTGGGTCATATGGCATGTTCCCACATGACCAGGGCCAGATTCTATTCCTATCTATGCCATTCCACTGACTGCAACCCCTGGTCATATGGTAACTGTTGGAACCGTGGAGTGTAGGACCGTCGTCCCCACGCTTGTCATAAATTAATGTTGTAGTGGAGTGCCCCCTTTTATTTTTGTTGTTATATATATATATATATATATATATATCAATAAACCTACAGGTTGGGGCTTAGCCCAAGCCCCCTTTATCCTTCGTTTATACAATAAATCACTTTAAATATTTTAAAGTGGCAATGGTATAACAAGCAACATGATGGTGGGTTGGTACCCGAACTTCCCCATGGCATTTATCCTACCAAGAGGTCATGGGATCAAATCCCATGAAGCTCAAAATGTTTTAGCCAACCATCGAATACTAGGGTTCCATGTGACAGCCCACATTTGGGCCACGTGGCACCGTTTAATTTTCTCGTGAATATGCCACTTGTCAAAATGGAATTGGACCACATCTGTCATCTTTCCAGTCAGCGTGTCTGCCATGTGTCATACCTATCACACAATTTTTACGGGTGCGCCACATGTAACCCTTGTAGTGGTGACATGTGTCATTCCCGGATTGGTGCAACTATCCCTACCACATCAGCTTCTGTATAACCAGTCACCATGCCATGTGTCACCTCCAGAAGCTGCTATGTCATCACTGACTAGGCCTGCCATGTTAGCTATATGAACACTGCCACATATGTGCTAATTGTGTTGCCACACCAGTTGTATGGTCATATGGCTTGTACGGTTAGATGCGATGTGGCATTCTACAGACTGTACAGTCAACATTTGTTGTACCTGTTTGGTAAAACAAATATATCGACATAACTTGAGAATACGACATCCGTTTGAGCCCATTCAAGTTGCATTGTGTTTATATCGACGAGGCATACCCACATGTATGTTTTGAATCCATTATGATAAATTTGAGTTTTATGCCTTTTTGAGCCCCATCAAGCTCCTGGATCCGATTATGGATCACACCTCCCCACTAAATGACCTTTTGGTCCCAAAAAAGGTTACTGGCCATTCAACAAGATCAGGATAGGCCACTCGTCTTGGCCTCTTCTTCTGAACTCTGTCCTGTACACCTGTCTCATGAAGATCAACTGTAACACAATCATGACAACTGATAGCATATTGTTAGCCATTTGAACCCTATCACATCTTACTAAAGCCACTATCATCCATGTAGAAAACATTACTAATGGTATCTTAAAAAATATGACTAAAATTGAGTTGATATACTTGTAATATTTGCACGACATGAGCTTATCTTGAAGCAAACTTTGATTGATTGACGATTCAACAATCATCTCATGTTCTTTCTTAAGATTGATTACTTGATTTGAATCAATTATAGGTTTGTTTATTTCTTGAAATTCCTTCTTTAATTGTTCAATAGTTTGAAGAGTTTTATTTTCTTTAACATGATGAGCATGGACCACATAATCTTGACCTGCTTTGGTTAACTAATATTCATTCTTTGTCTTGTACAATATTTCTTTACGATCATAAATATATGGACTACCTAAGACCATTCCACATTCACTTAGTGGCACTACATCACATGTTAATTTGTCCACATACTTAGATGAAATAGCAAATTTTAATGTGCACTTCTTTGTTATGTGCATTTGATGATGGTTTCTTATCCATTTAAGTGTGTAAGGCTTATGATCTACTTGTGTTTTTAACCCCAATTTCTTAGTCAATTCCTATGAGATTAGGTTAGATTGAGATCGACTATCGATTAATGTATCAACCTTAGTTTTTCACATTATGGACCTTATATGAAACAAGTTACTTCTACAATCAATTCCTTTGCCAATTTTACCTGTCATACCAACCAGTGGGACCTTTGATTCTGGACCTGAATCTGATCCCAAGTCTGTTGGTCATTCTGTTGTTGCAACTGTTTCTATCCCTTTCTTTTCCTTGAACCACTTCAGTCTCTTCTCAGGATGCAATTTCCGACAACAGTCATCATCATGCCCCTCTTTCTTGCAATGCTTGCAAGAGGGATTCTCTTCCTTTCTCATCACTGCATTTTACTTCATTCCATGTCACTTCCTCTTGTCCTCTTTCCTTGAAGATGATTTCCCTGATACACCAACACCTGTTTTTCGTTCTTCAATGTATGTCGCTTGAACATAAACCTCATCAAGATTAGTTGGTGCAAACATGAATACAGTATTTCAAATATGTGCAGGTAAACCTCCTATATACTTCATAAGAGTTTCTTGGGTATGTAAAGGAATATCTAACATCAATGCCATTTTCGAAAGCCATATGTATATTCTTGCATTGTTTGTCCTTTTCTTAGTTTTAAAGATTTCCATTCAATTAATTCTTTCTCTTTATAACCCAAAGGATAGAATTGCTTTCTAAGTGCATAAATAAAACTTTTCCATGATGGAAATGCATTACCCACTTGTTGCGTTCCATTTTGCAACTTGCTTTGCCACCAAATGTCTGTTGTTCCTGCAAGTCTCAATGATGCCAACTTGATTTGTGTGGCCTCATCCTTGATATTTTGCACATTGCAATAAGCCTCCATCTGTCTGACCCAATTTTCAAGTCTCTCTACATTAACTTCACCATCATACATGGGTAATTCAAATTTAATATCAATTTTTGATAATGGCATTTCATTCTTATGTTTATGAACATGTTTCTTTGTGGTGATTTTAGAACTTGAACTTGAAGAAGAAGGCGAAGAAGGAGGCTATGATGGAGGTGAAGGAGGAATATGAGGAGGATCCTCTCCTTCTTCACTTTTTCCCTTTGAAGATTCACCCAGATTTGGTCTTTTCCATTCGAAGTAATCCTCATACAAAACCTTCATCATATCCGACATAGCAAAAATGTTTTTTTGAAACTCTTTCTCATCCTGAGAAAGACTCTCTTCCAATGCCATCCTCTCTCTTTGAGAAGTTATCTTTATCAATCCAATCAATGGATTATCTTCAACAATATTACCTTCACCACAATGTATCTTTTCCCTGGTTAACATGAAAAACTCAAATCCAAATGTCAACTATCTCTGATACCACTTGACCCAAAAAGATCTTTTACACGACTATGGTTGAGTTATTAAGCATGTGCTTATTAACCAATTATGATCTGGATTTTATGAGAAGAACGAAATGAATACAGATCATTAACATGTTCTTAACACAAAATAATAGAGATACAGTAAAACTGGTTTTCTATTCAATAACGAAATAAGATGAAACTGTAAAATGCAGTGGAAACAAGCTTGTTGGAATGATGGTGACTTATCTCTGAGAAGAGATGTGACGGCAGAGTGCATTCACAAGAAGAAGGTTACAATGAGGCTCTGAATGCATTTTTACAATAATAAAGAATTCAAAAAACCCTAGACATCCAAAAACCTAACCCTAGGAGATGAAGCGCCAAAAGTCATGTGGGCCCCATTTGGGTAAGTTAGTACATCAACTTCTCACGGTCGTAACTTTTGCATACCATCTTCGTTTTAGGTGTGTAATATCCTGTTGGAAAGGTATCATAGAGGAGATTCATTTTTGGGGCTCAATAATGCCTTAAAATATCATTGAGGAGCTCGATTACGAAAAACCTTAATTTAGGCCCTCAAAATGGCCCCAAAAGTTAAAACTGCTAAAAATAGTAAATTGCCAAAATTGTCAGAAAATTGTTTTGAGCCAGTTGGAAAAGGTGGGTGGCCACTGATATCCATCTAGATCAATCCAACCTCCTTAGGAATAAATGGTCTCCATTGTGTTGAGGTCCCCCATCAGATGAGGAAATTTTTGTTGAAGTTGGCCCCTGGTGAGCCACTTGCCTTGGTCCAGGAGTTGCCCTGCTTTGATGACTCGATAAAGCTGGATCCTTTGTTGTAGACTTCCCTTGATCTATATATTCACAATATGATCATTGGATTCTTGTTGTATGCAATCGAGCTTGATATCTATTGGTGTCAGTTGTTCTTCTACTTCTGAGGTGTCCAATAATGGTGGAAAATAAGGGTAGAGGAGATCCATGTTGAACACTGGGTGCGGGCCAAGGAAAGGAGGAATGTTGAGCTCAAAATAATTATCCCCCATGAAATTGGTGATAGTGTACGACCCATAATGGAGTGGATGAAGTTTCCAATGGTGTCTTGTAAATCATTCTTTCTGAAAGTGCAACCAAACTTTGTCGCCCACCTGAAACTTATGTGGCACCTGATGTTGATCATGGCGTTGTTTGTACTTGTCATTGGACTTCTGTAGAATATTTTGAACCTGTTGACGAATGTGTTGGATCCGCTCAATGAACCAAGTGGCTTTGTCAGCTTTAGTTGGAGCAGGAGATGAGTCGGTCAAAGTGACCGCAAGGGGAAGTGCAACATCCATGGGACGCAATGGTTGGAATCCCAACCCCACTTGAAAAGGTTTGTGGCTGGTTGAGATATGTAGGGCTCAGTTGTAGCTATGTTGGACATAGGGAAGGCTCTCATCCCATGTGAGAGGGTGCTTTGAATTATACATGTGCAGGATATGCACAATCATTCAATTTACAACCTCGGTTTAGCCATCTGTCTCGGGGTGGAAGGCCATGGATTTGGTGAGCTTGGTGTCTAGCACTGACCGTATGCTCAACTAGAATGTGATGAGAAATCGACTATCCCAATCTGAGACAATTCTTTGTGGGATTCCAATATGTACCCAGACTCATTAAAAGAAGATCTTGGTAGTGGCCTCTGCTGTGATGCTCTTCTTGCAAGCAACCAGAATCACCATCTTAGAAAAGTGATCAACAACCAGAAAAACACAGTCATTTCCCCACTTGGTGGATGGGAGGCCGGACATGTAGTCCATTGAGATGGATTCCCATGGCCTGTCAAGAGTAGGAAGAGGGGTGTACATGCCCTGTTTCTTAGTGGTCAGTTTGGCAATAGTGCAGGCAGTGCAGAACCTGATATACTTGCTGACCTCCTGTCAAAGTTTCACCTAGTAGAAATGTTTTTGTAGAATTGCCACTGTATTTTCGACGTCGAAGTGTCCTTCCACCCGACTGTAGTGGGCTTCCCGGGTCAACTTTGCTCGCTCACTTGATGGAACAAAGATATCTCCAAGATGACACAACAACCCATCGCGAAGATGGAAATTATCGACAACTACATTTTCACCCAACATTTGGTAGGTGGTGGTGAAGTCAGGGTCTGTCTCATGGAGTTGGGGCCATACAGATGTCTCATGGCCACAAGAGTCTAGAACCATGGTAAGTGTCATGACTGGCATTCTGTTAAGGAAATCAACGACATGATTGGTGCTTCCTGCTTTATACTTGATGTTGAGGTGTAATTGTTGCAAGTATGTGCACCACTTTTGATGGCGGTCATTCAAAAATTTTCCCTGTGTCTGCATGAACTGCAATGGCTTATGATTAGTGTGGATTACTGTCTCCTTTCCAAGAATGTAATGTCTCCACTGGTGACGTGCTTTAACAATGGAGTACATTTCTTAGTCGTAAGTAAGGTACTTACAGACAGTATCTGACAGTGTCTCACTATGATAGGCCACGGGGTGGCTATGCTGAATGAGAACAGTGCCCACAGAAAAGTCGGAAGCATATGTCTCGATCTCAAAGGGATGTTGTAGGTCTGGTAGTGAAAGTACTGGGGTTGATCACAATTACTTCTTCAAATCATCAAACACTTTTTGTTGGAACTGACCCCACACAAATTTCACCTTACCACCACCCCTGTTTATTTGGCTAAGGGCCCATGCAATATGGGAGAATCCCAACACAAACCTACGATAGAAATTGGCAAGGCCCAAGAATCTCTAAAGCTCAATGAGTGTTGTTGGGGTTGGCTAGTCACGGATGACTTGGATCTTGGCTGGATCCACATGTATGCCATTCTGATCAATGATGTAGCCCAGGTAATGGACCATGTCCATGCCGAAGGAGCCTTTTTCCAAGTTGGTGTATAGCTTGTGCTGTTGTAGGGTGTGTAGAACCTGCTAAATATGCTACAAGTGTTCGACCCAAGTCTTGCTATAAATTAGAATGTCATCCAGATACACCACTACAAAATTTTTGGTGAATGGTGATGCAGGCGACTCCTACGTCCGCTCACAGGATCGTTCAATCACCTCATGCGATCCGAATTAGCTTATTTGATTCCCTACTGGAATCTCTGATGAAAACCTAATCCACGAGTCCTTCTCTTTTCCCTGTCACGGCCTCTGCATGTGCCTGTGACCTTTCCCCGATTTAATTTCGGGTTTCTAGGTTTCGTGATCCCCGACGTCAAGAGTTCCTGTCCTCTTGAATCCCCAATCTCTGACTTGCCAATGTGCTCCATTCTGGCCTTAGCCCCTCCTGGCTATGCTCTTAGTCTATGTGACCACTATCTCATAAGACCACAGCCTTGTCTCCTATCGGGGTTTCGGACATCGCAATGCCGAAATGCATAAACCCCGTGTCCACGAGATTCTCGATATCCTGATCCGCGATTTCCCAATGTGGCTCTCCTATCGAGACCTTTTCTAGAGGCCTCGATCACTACCACGTGTCCCCTTAAGATGGATGGTCCTAATCGCCTCTCGCGATTTCACAACTTCAAATGTAACGACTTCCTCGACCTTGAGAACTCCGATATCCCAGGTGTCGATTCTCTGCTATGCTGACAGTTGGGCCCACAAATGGAACTTCCCTCCTTTCAGGGTTTTGGACTTCGCGATTCTGAAATGTATGGACTCCCTATCCACGAAATCCCCAATATGTCGATGGAATCTTCGGATCTCGCCATGTGTCCCCTAATAGATGGATGGCTCAGATCTCTTTTCTCCCCTCTCTATTCCATCGGGGTTTTTACTGTGAACTTGCCTGATCTCCTGTCCGCGAGATTTCCAATATCCCGATTGTTGAATCCCGATACCTATCTCTCGTAGGGATTTTCACCTTGGATATTCCCTATGGTAAACCTTGTGCAGCTCCTGTCTGATCCGACAACTGACAAGTAATTGGACAAAGATCCAACGGTCAATATCCATTCCTCCTGTGTGCTCCTCCTGCTACTCCCTGGACGTGAAAACCAACGATCCAGATCTCTTTCTCTAGCCGATCTGATGGCTGTGGTGCTCCCTCCTAAGCTTGCACACTTTCTTTCCAGCCTTGGGAGAATTTTCCAAAACTCAAAGGCCTCAACCTTTTCTCCTTTTCTCTGTGAGCTCCTCAAATTTGATTCCTCGTCTGTGCTCTTCACGACACTGTTCCTCGTGAGCTTCTCCTTCTTCTGAATCCTTGAAGGATTCTTCAACTCATGCACCTTCGCAGAGTATTTCCATGCACTCAAAGGTGTTATTCGTCCTGAGCTTTCCTGTAGCTTCGACCTCTAAGGAAGCTCAATTCTTCTTCCTTTTCTCCCTTAGATGGAGAAATTGGATTCTCTCCTGGCTATCCTTCTACTCAAGAAACCTCTTGCTGAGTCTACAGGGTGTTCAACAACCCTGTGAAGATCCCTCAGTGGATTCTTCCTCCAAAATATAGAACTCAAAGAGCTATCTTTTCCTGTGCCAGTCTGCACAATATCTCACTTCCCTCCTGGCAGATTATCTTCTCCTAGAATGTTCAGTAGTTATGTCCTCTTGTGCACCTATTCACTCACTCAATGCCCACTTGGCAGAGCCCTCAAAATCCTTAGTGATTCTGGTTCTTCTTTCTGAACTCATAGCAGAGTTCTCCCTCTGTGCACCCCTTGCACCTGCTCAATTCCCACTTGGCAGAGCTTCACAGAAATCCTCAGAGCTTCTGTCTACAACTGTGTCTCTCCTACACAACCTTGCCTCCAAGATGTTCAACAACCTTGAGGTATTCCCTGAGTTGTTGATTCCATTTCCTGTGCCGTATCATGTCCTTGTCTGAACCCGCATAATTTAGCAGTGCAACCTCTGTGCACGGCTATCAGAACCCGCATTGTTCTGTCACACCCTCCTGGTGTGAAGCCTCAAAGACCTTCACCTGAAATCAGACACACTTCTGCAAATGAAAACCTACAACATACATCTACAACATACATGTATATCATAATAGAACACTCACAGACACCCATTCAACACATAGTCATGCAGGAAAAACTGTTATTTGTATTAAAATGGAAAATGCCTGTTTATACAAGGTGTTCCTGAGCACGTCCTGTAACAAGGTCTCGGCTCCTTCTCTTCTTCTCTCTACTCACGGATTCTCTTCTATATCTACTGCTCACCTACACAAAATGAGATCCTAAATCTCTTTTACCTGAGGGGGCTCTTCAAGCTCTTCCCTCCAATCTACCTACCCTATTCAATTACATTGAATGGGTTTTCTAGTCTGCTATCTAGATCCAGATCTCATCCTTTACAAACATTAAATGCCCACCTACTCATGCCTGCACAAAGGCACGACTTCACAGCTCAATAGCATAAACATTTAATTACATTCAATTCAAGTTTTAAATGAGGACTGCGCCTCTCTTTAACACGCGACTTGAATTTGCTGACGTGGTTGGCTGGCTGGCTGGATGATGTGGAGAGATGCTCCCACATCATACTTCTCGACTGCAAAATTCATGATCTCCTGCTCATGAGCTTCCCATCTCTCATATTTGTAAATCCTCCTGGATCTCAAATAAACCTCAGGAGTTGTTCATTCGCTCCATCTTACTGCTGTTGTTGTTGCTTCTGTGTTGTTGTTGCTTCTACTGTTGCTTCCTTCCTTCTGCTCAGCTTCTCCTCGCTGGCAATCTCTACTGACCTCAACATCAACCTTCTGATCATCTTGATCACTTCATCCAACTGCTCTAGTGGCTGGTCCTATTTTTGCAGTCTCCCTAGCTGCAAATTTTTTTCGTAATTGGGTAGATCACTATGATCTCCCATGCCATGTTCTTCATCTTCTTCTATCGCACCAAGTGTCCACTCTGCTGCAGACTTCAGATCTGCAGTCTCCCTCTGAATGATTTCTTGTTCAGTCACCTTCTCTGACAACTCAACTTATGTCAGTTCTCGTGCTGGCTCTGGATTGTTCAGCCAATCCTGCAATATCTCCAACTCCATCTCCCATAGAGTGAGAACTTTATCTTCTGTTGTCATCTTCAGTGCCGCAGCTTCTTCAGCTTCCTGGCTGAAAGCATTGAGACACTCCTCAGAATGTTCATCTTCTTTTTCTTCTTGGGAAGCTTCAGATATCTGCTCCAATCCTTCTTTGACAGTCTCAGTTGGCTGTCCTTCTACTGTTGTTGCATCTGCAACACAGATTTTTGCCTCCTCTTGGGCAAGTGGTAGGAATATCTGTATTTCCCCAATAATCATAAGGCTTCTTAGATCCTCCTCTTCTGTCAGCTGCACATGCTGATCTAAATCTGTTTCTGAGCTCACCTGCTCGGTCAGCTCCTCAGGCTGATCAAAACTCACTTGCTCATCTCTGCCCACCTGGCAATATGGGATCTGTTCACTACTCTCCTGGCAGTCCATGGAATCAACTAATTCCATCTCTCTTTCCTTGCCCACCTGGAAAACTGGAAACCTTTCGCTGCCCTCCCAGCAGTCTGTGAGATTCCATAGTAACCTCATTTCATTGCCCATCTAGCAATGTGAAATTCCTTGGCTATCCTCCTGACAGTCTCTGAGATCCCACAGTGATCTCAACTCATTGCCCACCTGGAAAACTGGAATTTCTTCTCTGCCCCTCTGGAAGTTCTTGAGATCTTCAGTCGATCCCAATTCATTCTCTTCACCAAGAATTTCCCCAATCTCTGGTTCACATATCTGAACCATTTCTTTAAGTCCGTCAAGGTTTTCAGCATACCTCAACCATCCTTTCAACAACCTACGTTGTATTCTAGCCATCAACTCCATGATTGGCCATTTTATCTTTGGCTTCTTCATGGGCCATTCATATACCCATCTTGGCTTGGCTTTCTGTTGTATCCGTAATGAAAGCTTTTCTATTTCTTTCTTTATATCAGTGAGCTCTTCATCTATATCTTCTTGGCTCCATAGCTCTGAGTTTTTCCTCCCAGAATATCTATGGCCTTCAGTAGCCATGTCGATGTCTCTGTTTGCCCTCCTGGAAAATTTGTTGTTGTCACTCTGCATCCTGAGTGTTTCCAGCTTCATCCTACAGTCCTGCTGAGTGTCTTTGTGATTGATACCTACCTGTGAACAATCAACACAGAGTCTCTAGTGCTCTTTCTTCCTTCTTTGCCTCCATTCTCTGCTTGAAATATACAAACAGAGTTCTCGCTCTGATACCACTTGATGTAGTGTATCAGAGTACTCTTTTATCTCCTTTTGCCTCCTCCTGCCTGAAATATACAAGCAAGAATCAGGCTATGATACCACTTGATGTGTATCATAGTTCTCTTTACCTCTTATGCATCTCTCGCCTGAAATATATAGACAAGAATCAGGCTCTGATACTACTTGATGCAGGCACCTCCTATGTCCGCTCATAGGATCGTTCAATCACCTCATGTGAGCTGAATTAGCTCATTCGATTCCCTGCTGGAATCTCTGATGAAAACCTGATCCACATGTCCTTCTCTTTTCCCTGTCACGGCCTCTGCACGTGCCTGTGACCTTTCCCCGATTTAATTTCAGGTTTCGGGGTTTCGTGATCCCCGACATCAAGAGTAACTATCCTCTTGAATCCTTGATCTCTCACTTGTCGATGCGCTACCTTCTGGCCTTAGCCCCTCCTGGATATGCTCTTAGTCCATGTGACCACTATCTCACAAGACCACAGCCTTGTCTCCTATCGGGGTTTCGGACATCGCAATGCTGAAATTCATAAACCCTGTGTCCACGGGATTACTGATATCTCGATCCATGATTTCCCCATGTGGGTCTCCTATCGGGACCTTTTCTAGAGGCCTCGATCACTGCCATGCGTCCCCTCAAGATGGACGGTCCTGATTTCCTCTCGTGATTTCACGACTTCAAATGTCTCGATTTCCTCGACCTTGAGAACTCTGATATCCCAGGTGTCAATTCTCCGCTATGCTGACAGTTGGCCCCACAAATGGCACTTCCCTCCTTTCGGGGTTTCGGACTTCGCGATTTCGAAATGTATGGGCTCCCTGTTCACGGAATCCCCGATATGTTGATGGACTCTTCTGATATCACCACATGTCCCCCAATAGATGGATGGCTCAGATCTCTTTTCTCCCCTCTCTATTCCATCGGGGTTTTCACTGTGAACTTTCCCGGTCTCCTGTCCATGGGATTTCTGATATCCCAATTGTCGAATCCCGATACCTATCTCTCGTTGGGATTTTCACCTCAACTATTCAAAATGGTAAACCTCGTGCAGCTCTTATCTGATCCGACGGCTGATGGGTAATTGGACCAAGATCCAACGGTCAAGAACTGTTCCTCCTGTGCACTCATCCTACTACTCCCTGGATGTGAAAACCAACGGTCTAGATCTCCTTCTCCAGCCGATCTGACGGCTATTGTGCTCCCTCATAAGCTTGCGCACTTTCTTCCCAGCCTTGGGAGAATTTTCCAAAACTCAAAGGCCTCGACCTTTTCTCCTTTTCTCTGCGAGCTCCACGAATTTGAGTCCTCACCTGCGCTCTTCACGACGTTGTTCCTCTTGAGCTTCTCCTTCTTCTGAATCCTTGAAGGATTCTTCAACTCATTCACCTCCACAGAGTATTTCCATGCACTCAAAGGTGCTATCCGTCCTGAGCTTTCCTATACCTTCGACCTCCAAGGAAGCTCAGTTCTTCTTCCTTTTCTCCCTCAGATGGAGAAATTGGATGCCCTCCTAGCTATCCTTCTCCAAAAGAAACCTCTTGCTGAGTCTGCAAGGTGTTCAACAACCCTGTGAAGATCCCTCAATGGATTCTTCCTCCAAAATACAGAACTCAAAGAGTTCTCTTCTCCTGTGCCTATCTGCACAATATCTCACTGCCCTCCTGGAAGAGTATCTTCTCCCAGAACGTTCAACATTTTTGTCCTCCTATGCACCTATGCACTCGCTCAATGCCCACCTGGCAGAACTCTCATAATCCTTAGTGATTCTAGTTCTTCTTTCTAAACTCATAGTAGAGTTCTCCCTCTGTGCACCCCTTGCACCTGCTCAATGCCCACTTGGCAGAGCTTCACAGAACTCCTCAGAGCTTCTGTCTACAACTATATCTCTCCTACACAACCTTGCCTCCAAGGTGTTCAACAAACTTGAGGTCTTCCTTGAGTTGTTGATTCCAGTTCCTGTGCCGCAGCACGTCCTTCTCTGAACCCACAGAATTCAGAAGTGCAACCTATGTGCATGGCTATCAGAACCCGCAGTGTTCTGTCACACCCTCCTAGTGTGAAGCCTCAAATACCTTCACCTGAAATCAGACACACTCCTACAAATGCAAACCTACAGCATACATGTATATCATAATAGAACACTCACATACACCCATTCAACACATAGTCATGCAGGAAAAACTACTATTTGTATTAAAATGGAAAATGCCTATTTGTACAAGGTGTTCCTGAGCACGACCTGTAACAAGGTCTCGGTTCCTTCTCTTCTTCTCTCTACTCACATATTCTCTTCTATCTCTACTGCTCACCTACACAAAATGAGATCCTAAATCTCTTTTACCTGAGGGGGCTCTTCGAGCTCTTCCCTCCAATCTACCTACCCTATTCAATTACATTGAATGGGCTTTCTAGTCCGCTATCTGGATCTAGATATCATCCTTTACAAACATTAAAGGCCCACCTACTCACACCTTCACAAAGGCACGACTTCACATCTCAACAACATAAACATTTAATTACATTCAATTCAAGTTTTAAATGAGGACTATGCCTCTCTTTAACACGCGACTTGAATTTGCTGACATGGTTGGCTGGCGTGGAGAGATGCTCCTGCATCAAATGGTCACAGGATATTGTCCATCATCCTCGTGAAAGTGGTTGGAGCATTTGTCAAACCAAAGGGCATGACCAACCATTCAAAAAGGCCTTCCTTTGACTTGAAGGCAGTCTTCCATACATCTGTTTATTCTATCAGGACTTGGTGGTAGCCAGACTTTAGATCAATCTTAATAAGGTATTTTTCCCCCTTGATTTGATTAAGGAGGTCATCGATTTGTGGAATCGGGTACCAGTTTCTCACTTTGATTTTATTCAGAGCCTGGTAATCAATACAGAGTTGCCAGGTTCTATCTTTCTTCTATACCAGGAAGATTGGGCTCCCGCAAGGTGATGAGCTGGGGCAGATGTGCCCCTTGTGGAGCAGGTCTTGGATATTCCATTTGATCTCCTCATTCTCAAACAAAGAGCGATGATATATTGGCCCATTGGAGAGCAGTGCGTCGGGCGTCAGATTGATGGGGTTCTTGACCTGGTAGTGTAGAGGCACCCCTATAGGTGAGGAGAAGATATCTGAGTATTCTTCCAAGACCTTGTCTACTTGTGATCCAAAAAGGATCCAGAGAAGATTAAGATAACTCAGAATGCACAGAAGCAACTCAGAACGCTCATAATGGCTTCAGTAGGTAGAGAAAGGGAAAAAATCAAAAGTTCTAGAAACTTAGTGAAAAGGTCATAAGCATGAAGAGAGCATCGCAAGATTTCTAATGATGCAAACGGATCATCAAACAGAGTTACAGATCAAAATTTATAAGCGGTCAAAGTTCAGTCCAACTTGGTCAAACAGGCAAAAGTCAAAGTGACACATGGCACCACTGCAAGGGTGACACATGGCACAACTGAGTTGGCAATATTACATGGCATGGTAGACACATGGGCACGCTCGGTGATGACACATGTCAACTTCATTGGCAAATCAAATTGTGACAAGTGGCAGTTTTTATGTGGACCAGTTATATGGTGCCACGTGGCCCAGTCACGGGATGCCACATGCCAGCCCTCCCATGCCTGGAATGTGAAAAATTTTATTCGACTCCCCAAGAGTCGAATGCATGACCTTCAAGTATCCCAAAGGCCCCACACATCAGTGCTTACCACTACATCGCACGTTGGTTCTTGTTTGAAATATGGTTTAAATAATATTTAAATTTAAACTTGAACTAAGGTGCCAAAAGGGAGGGGCTAGGCCTTTGGCCTAGCTCCTAATGACATGTTCTAAAACCATGCGACCTTAATGTTCCTCCCACCTGGGGGCTTATCCAAAGAAAATCCATATTTAACATATTCCATTATATTTAAAAGATTCTTCCATTTAACCGCCCGCCAAAACCTCCGCTAGTGTTCGCGTTCAAATGATCACCAGGTGAGAAAAATGGAGACCGCTCTGCATACCCTGTTGGGTTCATCAGGGCAGAACATCTGTGGTAGCATGGGGTTAACAGAAAACAAAACTGAATACAATCTAACTATCAACTAAAAGCAAATAACACTGCGAAAATAAACAAAAACATCAAACATAATACACGAGGGTCGTCAATGGTTACAGGCTTGGTATATTAATGAAACCAGAGCACTCGCTGAAGAAAGAGACAGGGGTTCCTTCTCCCTCCAGCGGAAGGTTCTTCGGGGCCCTCAACACAATGCTTTCCTTACAAAATGAATAGAACTGAACTGAGTGGTGAAAGAACTCTGGGTTATGCCGCTGATGGATTGTTTGTCAAAGGCTGAGCTCTGAATCATCTGGACA